>CAJHNH020002446.1:1153764-1208223 GCA_905116865.2 Candidula unifasciata | reverse complement strand
CCCCTCTTTTTGTTTGCCCGAACCTGGTTCCATTTTCCTGTTTGTCTCTGTGGAAACAGCGAATATCAACAGAATATCACAATTGTCAAATTGCTGAACAGTAAATAACACGAGAGACTGGGTAGCAGCTCTGCTCTTGGACATAGAGAACGAATTAATCATCATTGAGTTGGTATAAAGAAAGTTAACAAATTATTTATTTAGCAAACTCATAATATATCGAATCAAATACAGTATTACCTACTTATTTTAGGAGTAAATTCCGGTGCCTGATTCATAAAAGTAATTGTAATAGTAATGTACTTCTTCTTCGCGTTCACTGGCTGTAAACTCAGGCGGAAAATTCTGGATAATCGTCTGCATCAAGGCGTTAGTCTTTTCCAGAACCTGAGTGTTGCCTGCACATCCATTACACAGATCGACTTATTTATAATCAGACTGTTGGTTCCTTGCCTCTTAGGCAGATGCACTGTAATAGTACTAAAAGAGAAATGTGAAGCTCGCGTGTATGATCATCCCTCTCCTTATATTATAGGTAGACAAAGGTGGTCATGTTTGGTCCTTAATACGACCAGCTCAATCATGGATCAGGTCTGTGTTCATGTCCAGCCCATACTATGTGACAAAGCCATCCATGTATTCATATTGTTGTCTTTCTCTGGCTCTTTTCTGTCAAGTGTATCGCTAGTCTTTTAGTATAATTAGCCCAACTGACCTTCAACTAGTTACTTAAAGAAAAAGGCAATCTCATGCAAAGTAATCATGATCAGAAAAGCGGAAATGGTTTTAGACCCATGAGCGGTAGAGGGATCATCGGTACATTGGGGTGGGGGAGTGGGAGAGAGAGAGAGAGAGAGAGAGAGAGAGAGAGAGAGAGAGAGAGAGAGAGAGAGAGAGAGAGAGAGAAGAAACTCACTGCACCCAACACAAATATGCTGTAGAAAGTGACTGATTATACATTTTTTTCTTCAAAGTCGGAGGTCATCTGCCTGAGCTGTGAGGAACCAACAATCTGTAAACAAGTAAGTCAGATCTGTAAAACGGATATGCACGGCAAACGCAAGTCCTGGAACAAGACCTAAGTCCAGAAATGGACAACTAAAACTCTCCGCCGGAATGTACAGCCGGTGATCGCAAAGAAGAGGAAGATATTCCGCCAACCTTTACTGCGGTACTATTTCTAACGAAATCTTCATTTAAATAAGTGTGTGTGTGTGTCTGCGCGTGTGGGGGTGTGTGTGGGTGGGCGCTGCCTAGCATCCACACGATACTGAAGAACTGTCAGCTGCGTTGGGCCTGGTCACCTAACCCGCATGCCAGAATCTCGTCTCCCAAAGAGAGTATTTTATGGCGAGCTCCAGCAAGGGAAGAGGGTCCCAGGAGAACAGGAAAAGTGCTATAAGGACACTCTCAAGACTGCTTTCAATTCTTTTGGCATCAACACAGCGACGTGACAGGCTGCTGCACAAGACCGTTCTGGGATGGCGTACACCCCTCAGGCATGGTGAATCGACCTGCCGGGCAGCAGAGGTTGCACAGGCAGAGAAACGGAGGCAGACTAGAAAGAATCGTACATGCTAATCCCACACTACTGCAGGTCCCATCTGTTGTCTGCACTGCCAAGAACTTTCCAGGCTTCATATTGGACTAATCAGCCACCGTCGTATTCATATAACTGATCATTACTACTTTGAATGAAAGTGGTCTTTATCACTCGTGATGGACGAACAACAACAGTGTGTTTGTGAGTGTGGTGTATGTGTATGTATGTGTATGTGTGGTGTGTGTGTCTGTGTACAAAGCAATCATTTTGTACTGTAGAACACAGCCATCAGTACAACAACTGCTATCAGTACTTGTAGGCATTGCATGTTATTTGGTCTTATCCTGTCTCTACCTTCTTTGGCTAACTTCCTGTTTTATCTCATAAACTGGATCAGTGCGATATCCCTTAGAAGGCTGCGGCTGTTGCTCCACCGACTCTTGCTTCTGCTGCTGTTGTTGTGTCCAGTCACCGGATTTTTCTTGCTTAGACCAGCTCGACTTCGGAACATCCTCTGACCTGTCACTGTCTGCTTGGTATCCTTTACTTTCTTCCCCTCCTGCTCCCTGCAAGCGTCTCTGAGGTTCAGGCCTGCAATGCAAGAACATTATTTCTCATAATGTGCAATACTAGCACAGCAAATGTGTTGAAATGTGAAAAAGATATATGGGAGCCATAACGAAAAGGAGGGGGGGGGAACAATCTTGAAGAGGATTTAGCGTTGTGATTCATTTATTCAGGGCTATAGAAATTAGAGTGAGAATAGATACAGAAGTACCTCGACTTTCTGACCGATCTACTTACTGAGATACTAAATGTTTTCATATCCAATTTTGACCTCTACACACGAATCTAGATTCAAAATACGAACTGTAGTGCACTGTGCATGCGCACTTCTGTGTTGTTACTGCGTCGCATTGATCTGGAATATGACGCAACTAGTGCTGTGTGCGCCGCATTCTGAACGCACTTATTCCCCCACCCTTCCCCGCCCCCCCCCCCCCACCACCCCAATATTTTTAAATCAAACAATACAATTAATTTATAAACTGCAGGGAACGTTACAGACAAAAATTCTACGTCGTCCATCTTTTCCAACATGGTGCCAAAAACAACTAAGAAAGAAGAGAAGAGGAAAATTACAATAGAAAGTAGGAAACACCATCAGGTACTTTGCCGACTGGCGTGGGCTATCATGCCTCTTCACAGTCCGCGATCTCCTTTAGCATGTATCAGTTCGTGTGCTGACACACCTCTATGCCACACAGCAACACTGTCAAGAATTTTCTCTCGTTGTCTTCCTTTATCCCTCCTTTCAAAGATCTTTCCAGTGGTCACAACATGTTCCATTTTCATACTTCTCATAACATGGCCGAAAAATGATGACTGTCTCCTTCTGGTGTCTGCATGTGGAAAAATGAGAAAGGAGTCCGGCAAACTGTTTGTGCAAGCAGTATAACTTTTGCAAGTCCATCTTAGCTGCAATTCTCGAGAAAGCAAATATTTTAGGAAACTGTGTGGCCAATGAAAGATAAAGTGTCGTCTTGAAAAAAATAATGTTATCGAAGAAATAGAAATTTACTAGTCGTCTCGATTAATGGCATTCCATTTGATAGCTGATAGTATGTCTCGATTAATGGCATTCCATTTGATAGCTGATAGTATGTCTCGATTAATGGCATTCCATTTGATAGCTGATAGTATGTCTCGATTAATGGCATTCCATTTGATAGCTGATAGTATGTCTCGAAATATGATCTGTTTAAAAGCTCAAGCTATTTACACAGATAGATCACTTAATTTGGCATCAACTACCAGTAGCAAAGACATCAGTAAACACCTTAAACTTCACTTTAAAAAACAAACAAAAAAGACTCGAAAGCTAACAAAGGATGGTTTGAGAAAGTTAAGAATAGAATCGGTATTTCATGGTGTTGATAGACATGGAGAAGGTGCTAGTGCTGACAACACACAGCACACAGAATTAGCATAATTGTTATTCAATAAAACAGTTTAGTACCTGCGCTGACGAGTTCTAGACTTCAAAGGTACCGGCCGTTGCTTCTGTCTGTGGGAGTCTTGTCTCGGACTTTGCACACACTGGCACTTGGTCAACATGGTAGACTTAAATGCATAAAGTAAATAATTATTAACGGTCCGTAGTAGTAGAAATCGTAATTTAAACAAAACTATCCCGTAGAACTCATCTGTAGTATTAGTGGGGAAAGAGTTTTCTTTTATTTTAATATTGGACATTTCGTTCGGTTATTTAATAACTGAATAAATTATTCATATCAATTATAACAGACTGAAGGAATATCGACTGCATGGATCAGAATGCTTAGATATTGTAAATTGTGACTAAATTACGTACGCTTAAACTTTGACAACTTGTGAAAACTTAGTTATCGGTAGTAAGTAACTTTCAAATTTCAGTATAGTTGAACGACAAATTATTTTTAACCATATAAAATATTCAGTTTGTAATATATAGAAAATGAGTACCCGTGGCTTTTACGATACTAAAAAAGGTGCCGATACTCGCCATAGAGTTTATTACGGTAGCGCTGAACAAATGATGCTTGAATAGGTGCCGGTACTACTTATCGTTGCATACCGTCGGTTAAAAAATCTGGGAGTGACTATTATACACAAAGAAATTTAGCTGCAATTTTTTTTAATACGCCTAAAACAAGCTATACTATTAACAATGTGCGTGTCTTTTCAACATGTCAACAAAATCCATGGTTTGTCACATTTAAGCGTAAATATTTCATAATCTAACAAGACCTTGTGTGTCGAGACCCATCGTACGTGTTGTAGGTAGAGTTTCTGTTGCAGTCAGAGATTTTGTATAGGCAGAGATTCAATCAGATTCTTACCATTCGGTAGTTCAGTGTCTTGTGCCAATGACATCGACAGACAAGTGAAGCAAATGCCGAATGTAGCAGCTAAGATCGGGCGTACCTGAAAGAAATTTGAGCAGATGTGTTAGTTTATACGTTTGCATTCTAAATAGTTCACGTTTAAGAATGATTAGAATATTTATAAAAAGATACCCGCTAGAAGAACAGTGACATTTCCATGTTTTTGTTTTATAAAGCTTTTGTTGCTAACCTCCGTATTTGTATACACCGATCAGCAAATGTGTGATATAGTCAGCTCACGTCTGTTGCTGTAGTCTCCATGAAATGCCCTGGTACTCATTTCACGTTGTTACCTAGGTCAAAGTCAGCCACATTTCTCAGACATTTTATACTGGTCCAGTGTTATCTTTTATTGAATATTGAATGTTGAATTAAGAATCGACATCACAGCACTCGGGACGCTCCCATAGGCGCTCAGGTCCCATCTTTAGCAGCAAGCGAAGAGTTCCAGTTCTGGTGGTTCAAGTAACCGTCTGATTGTATATTTGTCTCATCATTTCCCTAAGTGATGACTGTCGGCCAGATCTCATGGTAACTCCTCGCAGCGCCATTCTCCTTAGACCATAATGATCTATCTGCGCCTCCGCACTAACTGCTTGGGACCTCTGAAGTGAGGCGTGCCACTCTGCACGAAGCATATCTGTTTTCATCTTTCTCAACATCTTTTATAAAATACCTGTCTGTGTGTATAGGAATACAAGATTGCAGAAAGGATGATAGCTGAACATCTGAGAAGACGCACGCTAAAGCTATCTCTCTGTATTATCTTCTCTGCTTTTTCTCTAAATAAAAATACCTAACTGCATAACGATTTTCAGTTCCACGAATATGTTGGCCAAACAAGATCACAAATGAAGAACTGGGGAGGAAAACAGAATGTGCATCACTGGCAAATGTTATCAAAGTAAGACGACGGAGATGGCTAGCTTGGACATGTTTGCAGAATGCCTTGTGACACTCTGGCAAAAACAGCTCTCCGGTGGACAGCAGATGGGAAAAAGAGACTTAGACGACCTAAGGAAACCTAGAGAAGGACAACAGAACGGGAAATGAAGGAATGTAAACTGACATGGGATACCATGGGCAGAAAATCATCAGACCAGCAACAGCGGAGATCACTTATAAATGCCTTATGTGTCAACAGCGACGTTAAAAGGATATAGATAGACAGAAGAGCATGGTGCTGGGAGGAGCGACTATTGGATCTGGTCGACGCTCTACGCTCAAGGGAAAGGCTAGATAAAGATGGAATCAGACTGTTACTGGTGCCATCGGAATTGAAATACTTCTGTTGCTGCTGAAGATGGGGAAAGGAGAGCTTATCGGAATGGGAATGCCGATTCCTTATTCAACAACCACACGGTTATACGACAGTCTCAAACCTCAGCCCCACCCCCTCCCTCACCTCAGATAACTTTGATCAGTTAGATCAGTGATTGTCAACCTTCCTAATGCCGTGACCCTTTAATGTAGTTCCTTATGTGCATAAGTGCTACTCATATGTGCATAAGTGCTACTCATATGTGCATAAGTGCTACTCATATGTGCATAAGTGCTACTCATATGTGCATAAGTGCTACTCATATGTGCATAAGTGCTACTCATATGTGCATAAGTGCTACTCATATGTGCATAAGTGCTACTCATATGTGCATAAGTGCTTGCATATTTTTTTTGTTTTGTTATACTTAACACTGTTACCAATGCATGTTCCTTTACTGAAACGTTTGTCTCTTCTCTAAGTAACAGTATTCATATAACAACTGAGATGTCGATTTATGCTAGCATAGGTTAATTCCCTCTAAAATAGCAAAACTGTCAACGGACCTTTTGTTGTCCGATCTTCGCTAGCCTTTGTCGTATACTTTTCACCTAAACTGTTCACTCTTCATTCCCACGCGAATTAAGTGAAAGGTTACGTGCATGTGTGTGTATGCACGTGTGTGTGTCTGTATGCACATGTGTGTGTGTGTGTGTGTGTGTGTGCGCGCGGGCAAGCGCGAGCGTGCGTTTGTGTGTGTGTGTGTTTTATATTTAATATTTGGTATAAGAATTGTGTGTAATTTATACCATGGTCTCCCCATTTGCACACCACCGGTTGTAGGTCAACTTCATTGATAAGTTGGTTAGACCAGTCTACCGTGGTCGAGGTTATGGGTGTCTCAGTATGTTGTTGTCTGGTATTTACGGTTTTATTTCAGAGAAAGAGACGGCCTGTGACATAGGTTTTGTCATTCTCTAGGGGGGTTGTGTGTTAGACCCAGTATCTAAATATTTTAGAAGTGTTAAAAGCTCTGGCATGGTGAAATATACAACGCGCGGTATGAACGCGAGTGCGGAATATCCCCGTGACCTTGTGTGAAAGTCGGATCGCTCGAGGCCGACCTATCAGAGGTGAGGTGGTGAGTAAGTCTTTTAATCAGAAGCGAGCTATTGTGTAGCAGTGTGTAAATAGGGAGACAGCGTAAAATTTACCGAATGTTGAAGCAATTGAATAATGCTCGAAAAGATCTTAATTTTTCGAGTATGTTTTGAGTTTCTGTATGGGCAAATTTTGTTTGTTAAAAGTTGAACAGATTAAAGTGCAGTGGATCGACTTTTTGGCACGGGTTTTATCCCATATGGCTCAGTCTCTCTCCACAGAACGACTAGCCGCCTGCCGAGAGGGCCGCACAGAAAACGAACTCAATGGTTTGACCACTTTACCACAGAGACGCCTGTGCAAAAACTTTGCAAATGTTGTTAGTTTGAATTTGTAGTGATATAAGGTGTTTCTGTATGCTAAATGCATTTTGTAATAATGCACGTGTGGCGGAAGAGAAAGTTACATTGTACTGTAAACGTGACGTGGCAACCTACGACAAGCATGCCAAGGGTGGCACGAGAAGTTGTTTTCACTGGTACGCTGGGTGAAGGTTTGTGAAGGTTTGAACAAAGGATCACGGATAGTAACACACAAGTGCTCTGTTCTTCTTCTAACTCAAGTCTAACTCAGAAGAAGCTCAGCATAGTGCACAGGCTCTGTACGTAGCCATCGACAGTACTAAAGTTTGGCTATGCTCTGTAGCACCGGGAAGGATCCTAAAATACTTTGGGTAGATTTTTTAACTTCAAATTTTTTCCCGAGCAGCGCAGTTGGGCTACTCTTTACGATTTCCAACTGGCAAGGGATTTTTTATGTTCGCAACAATGCACACGGGCGTCCGATCTCACTACCCAGAGACCAGAGGGAATTACTAGAAGTCCAAGTCCACGTACAAAATCCCAGCTCTTACCGGGGATTGAACCTAGAACCTCTAGCACTCGTGGCGGATCCTAGCCTGAACGATTGCTTGTCACATGTTCCTGACCAAATATCAGGACCCTAGCGTTTGTTTGCAATACTCATTGAGACGTTTAGTACCAAACAACGTGTAGTGTATGATTCGGTTCCCGTCGTATTGAAGCACAAAGTCCGTAGCTCTAGCGATGATCCCCGTGGATCTTCGTAAAACTCTACTCGTGAATCGAACGACATATTCTGTGAAAAGAACACATAACCTTCAGGGTGCCAGGCAAACGGCTTGACCACTTCGTCGCAGACCTCGTGTGTCCCTATTGTTATATACCAGGTTATCTCACAATGATATACTTTTGGCTAGAGTACGCTTAAGAAATGACATTCTGTCTGACATAGTGGAATCGTACACTTGGTTAAAGCTTTTTACAAGTGGTTGATCATTTTTGGAATTACCTGGTCTGCGACTACAAACTCAGTCGTCACCGCCTTGCGCTTGTAGACTGGCAAACTACATGACTTCAGCACCGCTTGATTAAAAGGCTTAGACAATGAAGCACTGTAATCATCAACTAATCATCTTGTGAGATACAATTTGTCTTCGCTAATTTGAAGCTCCACCATGGTTCTTGCCAGGGGCTGCAATATAGCCCGGCCATATGGCCTAATGTCTGAACGCAGTTTCCGGGACCTCTCCACGGGTGATCCTCATCCGCATGGTAGCACTTTGTGTCATCGGGTGTTTATCGATTGTGTGATATCTTAATGGGGTAAAATGTATTACTACTACCACAAGCACTGTTTTTTTTCCCCCTTTCACCCAGTGCTAGGATATGTTTGAGGTTTGAACCGACATCATGACACACGAATAAGTGCTCCGTTCTTCTTCTAACTAAACTCCGAAGAATTGACATTAGAATTAAAAATTTTTATTTAGTATTTCTTTTAATTTCTTTTGTCCTCCAGAAATTCCCTAGTGCTATGAAAGCCCTTCTTGCCTTTTGTATTCTTATTTTAATATCTCTATCAGTTCCTCCATCTTTGTCTACATTACTGCCTAAATATGTGTACGACTCCACGTCTTGGATTGGGGTGCCATTAAGAGAAACCACATTACTATTTGCCTGATTTATTCTCATTATCTTTGTCTTTCCTTTATGGATTTTCAGACCAAGCTGCTGTGATCTCGCATTAAGTATATTTAATTTATCTTGTATCTGATTCCGTGAATGGGACAGAAGAGCAATAGCATCAGCGAAGTCCAGATCGTCAAGCTGTTTTGTAGGGGTCCACTGAATTCCATTCTTGGTGTTAGCAGTTACTGTTTTCATAGTCCAGTCTATAGCCAGTAAAAATAAGAGAGGCGACAAAAGACATCCCTGTCGCACACCTGTTTTTATTTCAAATGCATCTGTTAGCTTTCCCTCATGAAGAACTCGACATTTCATGTCTTTATATGTTGCCTTTACTAAGGAGGTGACTTGTTCGATTCCTGGCACGGTAACTATAGCTTTCGATTTTTATGTTGTCTAGTATCCTTCTGTCTTTATATATGTGTGTGTCGGCATCTGTGGCTAAGGCGTTGCGCACGTGTAATGCCGGGGTGCCGGGTTCAATCCCAGCTGCGGGCCTTGCGCCTTGATTTGGTTTCGACAGTGGTATCGAGAAGTCCACTGTCCAAAAAGCAATGCCAAACTATTGGATGTAAATTTGCCTAGAAAAACTACAACAGCCAATGCTGGTGTTAGTTCTGCAACGTCCTGTGAAGGATAAGCAACTAACAATAATTATTATATATATTTATATATACACACATATAAAAGAGTGTTAAAGAGCTGTTTAGCCATATGGTTGATCATGCAAGCTATACATGTGTATCATGGTGAATTAGATTTAGATTATGCTACAAATTATGAAAGCCAGTCCAGTAGAATGAGAGATAGATTAGAAGAAGAGTCTAGTAAAGTAACGACAGTTTAATTTAGCAAGTATTAAGCAGTTTATCCTGAACAAGATATAACATTAATACTCATCAGATTTCTGTATTTGTTTTGTCTGTGTAGTGACGGCATACTAGAGTTTTATAGTTGTTTTAGATGTCACAAACATCTGATTTGACTTATAAATATGTGAAAATTGAAGAAACTACTCATTAACTTAATCTTTTAACACGTGTGCGCATTTGATTGTATATGTGTGTTCAGCAAAATCAATTGGTGCATGATTAGTTTCTGCATGAGAATGTATGTGTGGGTGCATGTGTGTGCATGGGTGTGTGTGTGTGCGTGCGTGTGTGTGTGTTTAAGAATTAATTCATTACCTATTTAAAAAATAGAGTAGTTACACTGCAATTAAATAAATTTTCGTATAATGAAATACTTTGTTAAATGCTGCATTAGTTTCCAGATTTTCATGTTGTGTTACGTTAATTCAACGGATCAAATTATCGCACACAATTCTAACCCATAAATGCCCCATTTTTTTCTTCTAACTCAAGCCTGAGTCTGAAGAATCTCAGCACACTGCCTAGCCTCCATTGCACTGCGAGAATCCTGAAATACTTTGGGCAGATTTCTGACTTCAAATTCAGTCCAGACAGCGTCGTTCAGCTACTTTTTTTAAAATTTCCAAAGTTTGCAAGGTGCTCAACAATACACACGGGTGTCCTGTCTTGCGACCCAGAGACCAGGAAAAATTACTCCACGTGAAAAAATCCCAGCCTTCACTAGGATTTGAACCAGGAACCTCTAGTACTCAAGGCGGACACCATGCCTTGAGACCACGCAGCCTCCCCTACCCCCAGGATTTTTGTGTTATTCTTTAAGCATGTCCATATTTCAGTGCATTAATATTTTTGCTGAAATCAGACATGTTGGATCCAAAGGCACAGATGTCTCAGCCTATCTTTTAACCATCATACAATGTATAGCTGCTCTTTTAAGAGTAAATGCAGAAGAAGTAACACACAAATATCCAACAACAAAAATAAAGATCTGTAATGCACTTCCATTTTCCTTTATTTCTAAATAAAAACAATTTTTTTTACTATACTTGTCATTATGCATAATATTGTAGCAAATATAAATTATGTGTGTATAGATTTTTCCAGTTTGAAAAAAATTATGGCCACAACATTAAATAGTTATGTAAGAAATATGTTGAAAAACACAACATTTATTAAAATAATTTTTTTATAATTTTGAAAATATATTCACTTATAAACTATCCACAAACAATGAAACAAAAAAATACATATGTACATTCTCAACAATAACAACAACATACAAATTAAACCGCAGGATAATGCTAGTTTAGAAAATGAGCATGTAATCATAACAAACATTTATGAGGAAAGAAAGTACTGTAAACAAGGGTGAATATATATATATATATATATATATATATATATATATGTGTGTGTGTGTGTGTGTGTGCGTGCGTGTGTGTGTGTGTGTGTGTGTGGTGCGTGCGTGTGTGTGTGTGTGTGTGTCGGCTCTGTCGCTAAGTTGATGTGAATGCTTCCTAATGTCAGGGTGACGGGTTCGTTCCCAGCTGCTGGCCATGCGCCTTGCGTTGGTTTTGACAGTGGTATCAGGCGCCGACCGTCCAGAAAGCAATGGCAAACTATTGGACATAAATTTGCCTAGAGAAACCATACCACAGCCAAGGGCTGCTGGGGTTGGTTCTGTTCTATATATATATATATATATATATATATATATATATATATATATATATATATATATATATATATATATATATATATATATATATATATATATATATATATATATATATATATATATAAAACATATATATACATACATATATATATGTAAATTGTTCAATTTAACATGTAAACCAATTATTATTGTGTGTTTTTTAGATGGTTGCTGGTAATATTGTTCTGATACAAACATCATTTTCAAGTGGTAGATGTGATAATTAATTATTTTGTTTCTGTTTGTCTAATGTGTCCCTAAAACTCTTGTTTCTTCCTCAAATTCTGTGAGTTCTGATTAATGGGAATTTATTTTCCACTGGCAATATATTACACACTAAAAATGTTTTCTATGACGTCCATGGACAGGGCTATTATACAGAATGACGTCCATGGACTGTGCTATTATACAGAATGACGTCCATGGACTGTGCTATTATACAGAATGACAGCCACAGTGATACAGTGGCTAGACATTTGCCTGCCTGCTAAAAGGTCCTGGATTCAAACCCCATCAGCGTAGATTTTTTAAAATGGAATGACCAAGGCTCCTAGGTTGACCTAGCTTAAAATGGGTACTAAGAAATATCCTGGAAAGTAAAGGTGGCCAGAATGACAACCACATTACCCATCAAGTACAGAGTTATCTTTACAATCATGGACAAGTAGGGTGTATATTTAATGACTTTTTTTTTTTTTAAATATTACAGCTCTAATTTTTTTATGGAGTTAATGCAACATATACTACTATAGTGTGTTTTATTTTGGGTAATGTTTTCATATAACAGCTCTAGTCACTATAGGTGTTGGAAATATTCGCCACGGTTTTTGGCAGATACTGATTTCACAGGACTCATTAGTTAGCCTTTCCTGGATACTTGAGTGATGTTTCTTCAGAAACAGATGCTCTCTACCAGGTCGGCACACTTCATGAACACTACCAGTGCTGCAAAATTTGGTGATTAAGTTGCTCAATTAGGATGAGGCACATGAGAATCAAGGAAAGACATCATAAACTGTTGAAAAACCACATTCGACTGCTGCCACCATTAGGGAACACATGCACAACCAAAAATACTCTTTCTTCAATAGTTAACATCATTATAGCTAAGATCAATGATTAAAACATGGCCATATAGCAGTGATATTCTAAACTAATTGTTACATGGCACTTGAAACATTACATATTACCCATGTTTAGTTAGCGTGTGCAAATAACTTTTTCCAAAAGGTCTACAGTCATTAACTCTGAGTCCAAAGGAACGCATCATACGTTCATAGGTTACTACCTAGAAGCCCAATGAACGCATGATGCGCCGATTTTATTACTTTCTTTACTACCCCTGGGCCTGTGATGCTAAACCCTGGGACTCAAAGAGTTCAACATATACCCTGTTGCTCCTAATGCCCAATGTACACAAAATGTAAACAGGATCATTCAACTTTTTTTTATTTTAACTTCTTGTAATATTATCCTGTGTGCTGTCAGTGTACATGGAAAGGATTACACAGGAAAGAACAAAACGAAGGAATAGACTGTGAGCTCTATGTGACATATAATGGCACAACAAGACAATGATGACAATGATGATGTCAGTTTACACTGTACAACAGGATTGATAAGTATGACAAACATATGTACAATACCCACATATGTGTTTATTACAATCAATGCTACTACTGTATGTATCATTAAGAATAGTGAATAACATTTTCAGATGATAAAATATTAGTTGTTGTCACTCAGTGAATGAACACCATAAGAAATTATTACAATCAATGCTACTATTGTATGTCCCATTAAGAATAGTGAATAACATTTTCAGATGATAAAATATTAGTTTTTGTCACTCAATGAGTAAACACCGTAAGAAATTATGTAAATGGAATGTAATCAGTAGTTGATAATGTTAAATATTGAGGCCAGTAACTGGAATGTTTCTAAAAAGGTGCATAAATAAACATACTGATATTGTTTCCAACACATGTAAATACACATTTTAAATACAGTAAAAATAAACTCCTGTTGGTTAAACACTTTGATCACAAGTAAAGAATACATAAATAAAACAATGTAAAATATAAAATGTATATGTGTTATTTCACACTGCACTATGTCATTTTGTCAACTGACAACAGTGGGAATGTACTGAAATTGCATCATAAAATCTTGTACAAGTTACCTACTGCATATCAACTGTATGTATCACAGTTGCTCTGTTGCCACTTTCAATACCATATTGAAATAGAAATTGTACAGTCAGCACACATTTCTTATCTGATATAGAAATTGTACAGTCAGCACACATTTCTTATCTGATATAGAAATTGTACAGTCAGCACACATTTCTTATCTGATATAGAAATTGTACAGTCAGCACACATTTCTTATCTGATATAGAAATTGTACAGTCAGCACACATTTCTTATCTGATATAGAAATTGTACAGTCAGCACACATTTCTTATCTGATATAGAAATTGCCATGTTTAACATTATTATGCTTACCTTTATCACATGCAGACTGCATCGGCAAACCTCAACATTTATCAACAAAATTGCATTAAACAGGTAGAATATAAAAATCATGGGAAAATGAAGTCTGGCAATATTCACATTCAAAATGATACCCATATTCTTCATCTTTGTGTTTAAGGGTAGTAAACTCCGGCGGTGAGTTCTGGTTGTTCATCCACTTCTGGACTTTAGTCATGTTCAAGAGCCTGAGTTTTGCATGCACATCCATTTTACAGACCTGGCTTATCTGTAAACAAACTATTGGCTCCTCGCATCTCAGGCAGATGCACTCCGACTTCAAATGACACATCCCTAATTAGTCAACTTTTACTACATGCTTATGAGGAGGGATAGTGGGGCTATTCTTTTTCCCCCACAATAGGGCTCTAGAACCCACATGGAGTGAAACCCACACTTAGATTACAAATCAGTTTTTAATCATCTATGTCTCTTTCACTAATCCTTTTATTTATGGAGCTTTACTAGTCTAAGTAACATACCTCTCATTCTAGAATTAAAAAAGCATCCTAAAATGTTAAGCAGGATTTTGAAATTGGATAATTCATCACAGCTAAAATCATACAACAGAATAACTGTGCTGTTAGTTTTTTGTAACTATCTACTTTCATCTTCTTCTTTGCGTTCACCAGTTGTAAACTCCGGTGGAAAGTTCTGGTTGTTCGTCCACTTTTGGACTGCAGTCCTGTTCCAGAGCCTGAGTGTTGCATGTGCATCCGTTTTACAGAACTGACTTATTTGTATGCAGACTACAGGTTCCTTGCCTCTCAGGCAGATGCACTTAGACTTCAAAGGAAGCTCCCAATTAGTCGACTCTTATGACATGCTTCTGGGTAGGCAGTTGGTCTATTCTTGTTTTCCCTATAATAGGGTCCCAGAACCCACACAGGGAACTATCTACTTTCATTATTTAGCATCTTTCTTTTATCTGGCTGTTCACAAAACTTTGCTTTTATCAAGAAAATAATTTTAAGTGAAGAATGTGGAGGTGTTTTAGTTAATGAACACACATAAAAACACCGGAGTGTTTTTCCCCCCCATTCTAAGCAGTGGTAGGATGGGATTTTGCAACCAGTATGAAGCTGCCAGAGAAAGTAAATGTAGCCAGGCTTCTACCAACTATAACATTCCACATCTGACATTCACTCACCAACTATGAGGTCTAAAGACCACATTCCCAACAGGTCTCAGTGACAAGTTGATGAGGTTACATTATTTTTATATCATGTCATGTAGCAGGTCCTTTCCAAGACGTCGCTCTCATCAATTATATATTTACCATATATTTTTTTATGATTTACAAAAGTCATTTATAATATGTATTGCTGTATTAACATGTGTGTGTGTGTCTCTATTTGCAGTAGTTGCCAATGTTTAAAACATTTTCACTATCATGATTATTAATGTAACCAGTAGCTTGTAAATTTGATTAATAAACTTCATTTATAAAGGAGATAAGCTTTTCTTTTTTCTAGGTCTGTGTGAAATCTTGCTTTGAATTTAAAATTCTAAAGAGATAAGAGTTTTTTTGTTTTAAATTATACTTATTGAATATAGTTTTGAAACTTAGAACACAACAGAATAAAAAAAAAGTAAACGTTTTCAGCCATGATTAAAATCTCCAAGAAAACTTTAAAGTAATAGGTGCAAATATTTCATCCTTAAAGAGTTAAACATATAACATGACCCATTGCCATAATAAATGGATCTTATTTAAATTGTAAGTACTGACAGCCACTTTCTTTCTAAACTTCTGCAGCATTAAATAAGGTCAAAATAAATGTTCTTTCTCAAATACTGCAGCATTAAACATGGCCAATGTATTTCAGTTTCTAAGACAGATGCTAAGTATGAGTTGCTTACTTTTAAAGGCTTGTAAAAAAAGTCAATATTTTTCTTTAGCCTAAAAAAACAAATACACCAAAAAACAGCCATAGCTCAAGCTGAACTGGCTAATACTCAGAGGTTGTCTTTAACCCACTCTTGTTTTACCTCATTTAGGTCACATGGAAGGCTTAAACCTATTCTGTAGTGGTTGGCTCAGACAGTTCAAAAGTTGACTGAATTAAGAAAGTGGAAATACTTGTTTTTAGCATGGTAAATGGGGCCCTGGAATCCACACAGGGAAAGTGGGTTTTTGTAACTACATTATGGCAGTTGGCATACTGGGCGCTAGCTGTTTCAACAGCTGGTATCCAATAAGCAATGATTATAAGGACAACTACAATAATTGTGAATTAAGAAGCTATTAGTATTCATGTTTTTCTTTGTGACTGGAAAAAACCCAGTAAACCCTCATTAGTAAACATTTTAAAAGATAAAAAAATAAAGTTCATCTTAAAAAACACTTGTGCTAACTGGGGACTAATAATAATAATAATGCACCCCTACTGGGAACAAAACTGTATTCATGTTAAACATGTGTTCTTCTTAAGCAAGTTTTGTGTTAATGAGGTTTTACTGAATCAATCAACTGTGAGCATATATTTCTAAGCTATACTGCTACAGACAGTCAAATGCATATTAAACTTAAGTATCATCATACGCAGAGCCACAATAGTGTAGAAGCCAGGTGCTCGCCTGCTGGCCTGAAGGTCTTAGATTTAAATCCGCATCAAGTCACATTTTTTTTATAAAAGACCTTGACTCTCTGGTTGACCCCAGTCCAAAATGGGCACCAGGTAAAGTCCAGGGAAGTAAAGCTGACCAGCATGATGTTGAAGATATCCCCCCAGACATAGATAGATATGGTCTATCAACATATGAGTCTAGCATCATATTCCTGGTGTGTGACATTGCCAGGTTCGCTTTCACCTGCTGTGAGCCCATGTGGCAAGTCATGACTGTTATCTATTTCTAGACTTTGGCTTTGTTCAAGGACTTCAGTTTTGCAAGTGCACCTGCTTTACAGTACTGACCTAACTTTTTGCAGACTGTTTGTTCCTTGCCTCTCAGGCAAATGCATTCGAACCCAACCGTGAAGCTAATTAGGCGGGCTTGTTAGAGAGGGAGTTGGTCTATTCTTGTTCCCCCACCCCCTCCTACAATAGGACCCTGGAACCCACATGGGAACATCACAGGCATAAAAAGGGCCCTTTACTTTATCCTCATATACATGTTTAAGTAATGACAGATATTTTCAACTACACATACATTCTAGTTTCACACTTTGCTAATATTTCCACTCAGTGCGGTGATGGCTCGTAAAATAGCATTGTCATTTTTGTTTTTGCCTGGATATTTAATATTTATGTCAAGATCATCCAGTGAATCTTTACTGGAGGTAAGATCAATAGACTCTAGACTGATCTGCCTCTGTAGATCATCAGCAGCCAGTGAGCTTTCTCCAACAACATCGGGAAAGCTTGAGCTGATCATGCTATGTCGACTTTGGTCTGGAGACCTATCTGGTGACTGAGAAAGCTCATGTTGCTCTTGAAGCATCTGTCCTGCATGATGTTGAAAATTATCTTGATCACCCTCAGTATTATAGACAACACTTGTAGGCTGGCTGGTGCTGCTGAGCACTGAACCTGTTCGGGTATGCTGGTTTGTGTGTGATGTTGGTTGCTGATAATGTGGTGATGTGGCAATATTGCGAGGTGTAGATTCCATGGTGTCTCTTGATGGACTTGCATAAAGTACTGGTGAATAGACAATTTCTTGATCTCCATTATTATTCCCAAAGGACTGTAACTGTCTTGCATTTGTGGCAGTAGTAATCTTAGGGTATTCACTGGCTGTTGGTGGATTTCCATATATTACTGCAGCTGTTGGGTTGCTGTTTGAAAATGTCATTTGCTGTTCCTGATTCTTCAACACATTTTGTCTATGATGAGCAGCTGTACTGTAAGGCCCATATGATGGATTAACTGTAGAGCTGGAAAGGGAGTTCTGAGAATGAACAGATGACTGTTGCTGTAAAGGCAAACATCCCTGCTGGACTGAAGCCTCTTGCAGAGAAGAGCTAATATGGGGTGCTAGCTGGCCATTTGGTCCCTGCATGTAGTACACAATTCCTTCCACAGGATCAAATGCATTGTTTCCATTCACAGAGTTTGAAGTGACCAAATACACTTGTTCATTTGCAAGAGACTGTGAGTCTAAGCTCCTTTTCATACTTGCTGGATCATTCTGACTACCCATGGCAGACATAGATGGGTATATTACTCTGTTTTCCATGCCATGTATGTTTCTACTGGATGAACTTTGACCAATGGGACTTACAGGCAAAGGGCGGCTTGAATGGGGAGACATGAGCTGCCCAGATGAAACCAGTGATACAGGATTACTTCTTCGATTTTGAGGATCAGTTTGAACAGATGTTTTCCTATTTCCCATGGCTATAACCTGAGATACTGAATCACTATTATCATTTATAAAAGCTAGATTATTAACACCACCACTGACATTTGAAGTACTGTTGCCAAAATTACTGACTCCTACGCTGTTTATAATAGGATATGGATTCATAGCATTAGCAAACCTAATACCATGTGTATCTGTGTATGGCTGATACACGACTCTGTCCGGTTCATCATAAATTTCTTCTTTACAACTCTCCAGAGATTTCTTCAGATCTGCAAAAGTAACAAAATCAAATATGTAGTCATTTACCTCATAGTAATTCTGTTTAAGCAAAACAAAAAACAAGTAACTTATAAACTCCAAGTCTTCCAATCTATCTTCCCTTTCCTTCTTAAGCTCCAGCCCAGAACATAATACTGCCATGTTTTTTTTAAGTCAGTTTAAAATTAGTTTTCCTGAAAATACCAAGAAAGTATTAGATGTGAGTAAGCTATGGCTGCATTTTTGTAGTCCCAGTAAGTATACTGTAAGAGATCAGTGTATAAGAAACTTCTGGATGAATGCTAAAGAAACTACACAAGGTAACACAGTTAAAGGTTTTATTACAACCAAAATAAAGATTCTAATGCAACTGCAAAATTTCTGTTTCTTCAAAAATCAGTTTAAAAGTGGTGTCTAAAACAAAACAAAAGCAAAAGCTCTTACTGCATAAAAAAAAATAGGATGTTTCCACTGAGTTTTTGAAATGCTAAATTCATACTGCTATGTTAGACAGTTTCACAAAGAAATTACAAATAATGAAGGAAATTCAAAGGTGATCACAGCAGCAAATGAGCAGGAAAAAAATGAATATGTGGTTGAATGTTGATTGTTGAATTAAGAATCAACATCACAGCCCTCGGGACACCCCCATGAGCGCTCCATTCCCATCTTCAGCAGCAAAATGAACATACACACTTTGTCTCTTATGAAAGGAAGAAAGTAGATATTGTAGGACACCATGAACAACAGATAAAGAAGCGGTAAATACATTCTACTCTTCACATATGAGACACAAAAAGGTAGCCAACATCATTCCCCCCGAAAGATGGTGTCTTAAAAAAACCAATTAACCAAGAAACCATTAACTTAAGTGAAAAAATATATAAAATCCTAAAGAAATTAATAAACGATTTCCACAAAAACAAAAATTATTGTCATCTAGATAAACAACAAGTTAAACATTATAATTGTCCAAAGTTATGTGTATTCAACTCTACTGTATGTGAGCAACTAGAAAATTAAATTAAGTCTTTGGAAATGTGGATATACCAAAAAATAGGCTGTATTTATGGGGACGGTGGAGTGGGGGAAAAAAAGGGGGGGGGGGCTATCAAATGCAAATGTATTGAAGAGATAAGAGCAATAACAACAAAAAAAGAATTGCTGAAACAAATTTTTTTTTTATTAGTCAAACAAAATATTCTTTACATTAAAAGACATAGCAGTCTTATGGAACCATACTGGAGAAAAAAAATGTGAAGGTAAATGTGCAAGAGTTGGACAATGATGCAGACTGGAGGATAACATCAAGATGCAGATGAATAGAATGAAAAGAGACACAGAGTTCTGGAGATCTATTGCAGCCAATCTTCATTGTGGAGATGCTACTTGCTTGATTGATTGATTTGATTAACTGACCAAAATGTACCTAAACATTACCATTTAATTTTCTTGTAAAAATGTGTAGTTTCCATACACAAAATGACTGTTATAAACTACTAATAGCACAGCGCTTGTCATAAACTACTGCTATCATAGCACTTGCTGCAGAATTTTGACTATACGTGGAACACAGCCATTATAAATCCAACAAATTCAAACATCAATGAAGCATGTTTTTGAAAATGTATAATTGCTTCTCTTTAGCAATAGGGTTAAATGACAGACAGATGAAAGGGGGCCATCATGGTGTAGCAGCTAGATCAGCTGCTCCTACCCTGTGGGTTGGAACCCTTTTGTGCATCAAACGACCGTTTCACAGGGGTCGGCCAAAGACCATCGGAAAACACACATTGACTTATGTAGTAGCAACAAAAATAAGTGTATGGCTGGGGGTTGCCACAACATGGGAAACTGTATTACAGGGTCACTGCATTAGGAAGGTCAAGAGCCACTGGGCTAGATGCTTGCCTGCAGATCCGAAGGTCGTGGGTACCAGTAAAGGCGACTGGTGTGATGCTGATAACATCCCCCACCATCAGTCCATAAAATATATGTCCAGCCCTATATGCCCAATATGCCTGCAGGTGTGGAAAAGGGTCCTTTACTTTTACAGATAGATGAAATAAGCTCTCTAGTTTTATCAGCCTGCTTCTGAAATGTTCAAGTGAAACTCTGCACTTACTTCGGTATTTGGTGGTGAAGCAAATAATCACTGCACAAATGGCTACCAAAACAGCCAGGATCAGGACTATAATAAGAGAAATAATCAAAATGTCTGACTGTCTGTAATTAGACATTGATGATGAAGACTGTTCACTGGTTTCGTCAATGTTGGCTACCCTGGGTGCTGGACAGTGTTGACACAGGTCCTAGAATGTAAATACATATCTCATTGAAAACAGTTCAATACTGCTATACTTCAGTTGTTAGATTTTTGTTATGTATTAATATAAGCTTAACCATTTATTTAACCCTCTGGAGATGGAGCCTTTTTGGAGTTTCAGTGCCAAAAAGACAAAGCCTTCAGGAAAGGATTCTCATGGGTTATATCCAACAAATTATTAAAGAAATAAAGCATTTAATTAACATATAAAAAACTATGTATATTTGTTTAGGAAATTGAATGAGCTAACAGAATATTTATGAATCAAACTGAAATCTCAACATTTATTTAAATTAACTATTCTGATTTTCTGATTTAACCTGAACAATTTGGGTGAATTATTTTGTGGATGAAACTTGAATAAGTCCTAACACTTGTGTTTTGGGAAGTAAGGCCCTTGGAGGCCCTTCAGAAACTTCTGGCACATGATTCTACTCATTTTCCTGCATCCAGCTATGTTTTGGTTGCTATGACATAACAGTCCTTTTCACCATTTTTGGGGCACAGGTAGCCCCACACAAAAATTGATGTGAAATTACCGAACACACCAAAATTTCTCGAAAGCCATCAATGTGCAAGAAATGCGAGAAGCAACCTGACTGGCTGGTACAAAAACCTGCCAGCCAATCTCAAGGCTTGTATTACATAGGGCTGACTGATCGGCTAAAACTTTGTTTTGGCTACTTTGTGTCGGGCCTATATTTTGGTTGCGTCGTCTCCAAAGGGTTAAATATAATGAAATCAAAAAGACAGGTAATATATGCAGTATATTTTTAAAATATACATCAGAAAGGTTATAAATATGAGAGTGCTGTCATGAAAAAAGTTTAGAAATATGGGCATATGACATTTTACAAAAAATGTTGGACAGTCACAGGTAATAATGTAGCAGATTTGGAAACTCTTTATTACATCTTGAGATGTCAACATTATTATATTTATTTAAAAATTAATTTGATCTTGTTAACATCGCAGGAAATCATTGCGGAAGGATATAACACAGATGATACAGTACTGTTTGCAAACAATGAACAGGATCTGCAGTGTTGAGTCAATGCACTCATAGTACTAAAACAAGATGGAAAGATAACATTAGAGTCAAATCTTCAACAGCAGGCTGTGTCTATGGTCGAAGCAAACAGAAGAGCAAGCTGTGTCTATGGTCGAAGCAAACAGAAGAGCAAGCTGTGTCTATGGTCGAAGCAAACAGAAGAGCAAGCTGTGTCTATGGTCGAAGCAAACAGAAGAGCAAGCTGTGTCTATGGTCGAAGCAAACAGAAGAGCAAGCTGTGTCTATGGTCGAAGCAAACAGAAGAGCAAGCTGTGTCTATGGTCGAAGCAAACAGAAGAGCAAGAAGCAAAACCTTATATCTCCCTAGACACTCAAAGCGGTAAATGAGTAAGTGAAGAAGAAAAGGAAGAAGAAAATGGCAATGATAATTAGAGTGAAGAAGAAGAGCAGGAGGAGGAGAAAAAAAATGGTTGTGAGGAAAAAACATGAGAAACTGCATGGGTGTGACAACCTCCTGTGTATAAGCTTATATATATCTTAGACGACATGGTAAAATTAATGAAGTAGCCACTGAATTAAGAGGGCAAATCCATTCCTGAATAGATTCATGGCACTCATTTATCTTAACAGCCAGAAATGTATGTGAAAGATAGTGGCCACAACATAAACCACCCATGTGGATGCTGAAGAGAGATATTCTTCTGAAAACCTTTATCAGTTGTTTTTTTAAACAGAATATCCAGATCTGGCATGACACCATCTTTGACTTGACTTAGTCGTTTCTCTTCTACCTTGGGGTGTAGAGGTTATGACACTATCTACATGATATAATCTGCAGACCAAACCTAAAGTAAATGCACTTTCATGAGAAGCACACGAGTTACTACAGTAGACAGTCTTTTGTTACAATCAATGAAACTAGTGCAGCCCTTCAACAAAACAAAACAACAACAAAAAATGTAAACACTGACCACCAATTCATTAAATCTTGCACTCATAATTCAAAATTTTGTTACATTTGAAAAAAACACTGTAATGTAAACAAAACTAAAATTTTTAAGTGTTTTACCAAACATTTATATATATTGATCAAACACATATATATTTTGATCAAATACTTAGTATATATTTTAAAGTATAAATAAAGCTTTATATAAAATTACAAGCATTTCACTATTGTCCTTAGTATACAGGTGTCTATATACTTTGTACATATTATCCATAGTAAACTTTGCAAACATACCCCACTGCACTTGGATGTAATTCCTGTGAGAACATTTCCTGTCTCACTATAAAACTTTATATTTTCCTTCTGGAAGACAGTAGGATTCCAGCTGACATTCTCCTCTGAGTTGAATGACCCAACCTAAAGAATTTATGAACATTTAATTATTTCAGACTGTTTTCTGAAAACAAACCAGCAGTTACTAATTCGAGTAGAGAAGTGTGTAATCACAGTAAGAAAACAATGGGCATGAAATTTTTAGGGCATAAATGGTTGTTGAGTTTAGAACCGAGATCACAGCACTGAGGACATTCCCATAAGTGCTCCATCCTCATCTGACTGTATATATGTCTTGCCTTCTGAGTGTCAGCTAGATCCTCTGGTCACTTCCCTATACATCATTCTCTTCAGACAATGATGATCTATTTGTGCCTCCATTCTGTTCATTCACCCCCAAAGAGTTTTGCCAATGCATCATTTTGCTACCCAGTGCTGCAGAACCAGCCACTTGATCTGTTCATTTCCCAAAATAAATGGTTGTAAAATAACTCTTTTCACAAAATAAATGGTTGTAAAATAACTCTTTTCACAAAATAAATGGTTGTAAAATAACTCTTTTCACAAAATAAATGGTTGTAAAATAACTCTTTTCACAAAATAAATGGTTGTAAAATAACTCTTTTCACAAAAATTCTTTATATTTCCTGTGTAAAATTCATGGCAGTTATTTATATTTTTAACTAATGTGGATTAATTTGTCATTACTTTGTTTCCATTCCCTATAGTTTCTAATTCTTCAAGTTCTTTCTGTCTTTCTAATGTTATGCTGATGGGTTGTTTTTTTTAGGGGGGGGGGGGGGGGGGGGGGGGGGGGGGGGGGGGGGGGGGGGGGTGAGGGGGTGAGTGGTATTGAGATATAATGTCTGCTTCGAGTGTTGGAGGTCCTGGGTTCAAGCCCCGGTAAAGGCTGGGATTTTTCTCCCCCCTGGTCTCTGTGATTCTTCAGACTCAGGCTTGAGTTAGAAGTAGAATTGAGCACTTATGGGTCCCTGGAGTGTGATGATGTTGATCCATCGAATAAACATAAACATAAACATGCTGATGGTTCAGGTTGCTTATGGTTAAAAAGTGCTTACCTTAAACATTTCCATAAGTGCCTGAAGCTAATTTCACAAGGAGAAGCTCAACCCAGTATATCAACACTTTAGCCATGGCCAGATTTCAAATGTGTGTACATCAGAAATACTAACATTATCATTTTTTTTTGTGTGAGTTGGTTTTCTAATTTCAGAATTTAGCTCTTGCAGCAGTGTAGTCACTATATTTTTGACAATTTCCAACTGCCAAAGGATTTTTAACCATGCATACTTGGTCTTCCAAATTGTATGTACCTGGCTACATATGTTGGATCTACTATGCCAGGATCAGGAGAGATTATACCATTTTTTTAAACATTACTAATTCTTTCAGTCCTGAGGAACGCATCATACATTCATAGGTTCTTACCTAGAAGCCCAGTAAAAGCAAGATGTGCCAATTTTACATCTCTCTATACTACACCCTGAGCCTCTGGTGCTAAACCCTCTAGAACTCAAAAGAGTGAAGTGAACAAAGCCAGCAGAGATGTTGTAACCAACTGCCACTCTTTGCTAATAATGACATATTAGCATTTCACATCTGTAAACAAGGTGTAACACTAGCATCTGGAAAGATAGAAAAGTGCCAACAGAATATAGACTGCCACCTACAGTGATTTCCTGTATCTTTCATTCATCCAGTAATGTCATCAAAAGATCCTAGTTACCAAGATACACAGACTATTGTTGTAAAGATTGAGTAATGGTAACCTTGTTGATCTATAACATGTGTAATCAATGTTATAATAAATCCAAGAACAAGAAGCAAATCCCCCCCCCCCTTTTTCCCCCCAAAAAAAAATTTAAGATCATTGGAAACTGAGCTACAATAAACTTTATAAAAACACAACCAGTGGGCAACCGACACCAAAACAATTGTTAGGTCATTAACACTGCACTCTTTAGAAACATAAGAATAAAAATAAAAATAAAAATAACATTAATCAGCTAATGGTAGCCAATCTTTTATAATAAGTTTTTGCACCATCAATGATGTCTTTTATTACCTTGAAAAATAGTAAAAATTTAAGTGAGATTTTCAGGTAATAATACCTAATCCATTCACTGATCCATCATTTCCACTTAACTTTTAACTATTTCCGTGCTAATTGACTCACCATGCGTTTATTGGTAGTTCAGTTCATGATCTGCTTGCTCTGATTCTTTGTGTTTTAACTGCTTGTTAAATGTGTAATCTCTATCCTATTTGTTACTCCTTCTGTTCAATAAAGTTATCTGACATCATTAAAATATTAAACAGTGCTTTCAACAAAAATAAACAGGAATTTTAGCTAGGCATCGCATGCACAGGCCACTTTAGCCATGTCGAAAAGCTGACTCTCGAAGGCATGTGGACTAACTGGGAAATGTCTTTTGTGGCTTCTTGGAGCACCAGGGTTAAAATTGGCTTACCAGTATATTTGCGATAAGCGGAAAAGATGAATCAATAAATTGATAAGGTATCACTACCTGAAAATCTCGCTTAAGTTTTCATCTTCTACAATAACAAGAAGCCAGTTTTCCAGACTATGTTGGAAACAGCAGTGATCTGTAATTTCTTCTTCTTCTTAAATGCCATGCCATGTGGCATTGATAGTCATATCTATCCACAACCATCTGTCTCATGAGCTTTCAATCAACTTTGGCACACATGATCCTCCATGCCATGATGTGAAACTGTCCATCATCTTTTCTTTCAGTCTCCCTCTACCCTCTTCCTCTTCAACTTTCCTACTGTCAGGATGTACTCCAGTTTTGTCCTTCTCATCACATGACCAAAAAATTAGACTGTCTCTCTCTGATGTGGGAAATCAGTTCTCTTCCTGAGTCAGTCTCTTTCAAGACATCTTGCAGACACACAAATAAAGATAACTTGTACAACACAGCCATCTCTCACCTTAACATATGGATTAACACCTGGTGCCACCTGTTGAATGTTGTAAACATCAAATCCCAACGCTCCATTCCCATTTTTGTCAAAAACTTTGTACATCAGATCTCCTTGAAGACGGGTCTGTTTTTTAATGTAGTCTACAACCTGATTTGCTCGTTTGTAAAAGTAAGAGCATGGAAATTCTCCGTTTTCGCACAAACTAAAAATGAGACAGATTTTTGCAAAACATTAATATGCAAGTAAAATAGTCACATTAAAAATTTGCCCTTTATTTTTTAAACACACTTTGCATCAATTTAAACTTCAGTCTACAAATGAAATTAAAATGCATTACTATTTCAAAAAAAGACTGAACAAGAATTAGTTGAACATGGAAGTAGGAAAAGGAATGAAAAAAATTATTAAATTTCAACAAAGTCCAGAATTTTGATAATTGGCAACATATTTTGAAAACTGCACTTTAAAAATAATAAAAATAAATGGGAACAAGTTCAATGTTTGTCCAATCTTTGTTTTATAATGAATGGCAAATGAAAACCCTAAATCAAGAATAGGTATTCAATGGTCAAAGTTACGTTCTTTAAAAAAACATAAACAATAAAAATTTATTTTAAAAACCAACGTTAAAACGGAGAACTCGATAAGTAATATGTGCACTTAGTGTTACATAATAAGGTGTGTTAGGAGTAAGGTGACCCTAATATCTTAAGCTGAAAATGGGACATCCCACTAATATTTTTAGCTGAAAACAAGACAACATGAGCAAGTCAGTAATTCCCCCTCTCCCTTTTCCAACTCCAATGTCTAGAATTTTTTTTTTTTTTTGGTCTTAGCTGAGGTTTCAACTCTACTGCAGTCAGGTCAACCCCTATTTGCTCTCTTTCTGTGCCAGGGAAAATGCTCAGATAGGACAACATCACACACAGTTACGGACAATAACTGGCACAATAAACCATTTAAGCAATGACCCTGGTGAAAATAAAATCAGACCAAAATTATGATTGAAAAGGTCTTCAGCTAGATCAAACATAGTCACTTTTTCCCCCATCAAATCAACAACAACATGGCACCCATATGTCTTCAGTTCGGTCGAACATGGTCACTTTTTTCGCCATTAAAACAACAACAACATGGTAACCATATGTCTCAGCTGGGTCGAACTTGGTACTTTTTTCCCCATCAAATCAACAACAACATGGCACCCAGATGTCTTTAGCTGAGTCAAACGTGGTCAATTTCTTTTTCCTTATCAAATCAACAACAAAAACAACATGGTACCCATGTTAGACTGGTCAATTAGAAGCCCAAGTTATAAAAAATCCATCTTTGATTTACTTAAGTGAGACTTAAACTTGCATCATAATTTATAGATGTCTGTATGATTTTACTTGTATTGAACATGTTCAGAGAAATCAGAAACTCACCTCTTTTTTGCTTCTGCTAGACCTTTGCCTAAAGCATAGACAGCGTTCATTACTTGAGTCACCCTTTGTTCTCCTGCCCTTATATCCAACTGTGCTGAAGTCAGTTTCAAACCTTGATCACAGTCTCTGCAAACATGAAGAGAATACAACTTCAGTTAATTGTTTCATAGGTCATATTTAAAATATTTAATAGAAAAGAAAATATTATTATACGTTGGAAAGATTGTTTAAATTTTAAATAATTTACTTTCACTGCCATGGAGAATTTAATCTTTGCTAACAGTCATTCAGTTAGTACAAAATAAATGAATGTTGAATGCTGAATTAAGAATTGACATCACAGCACTCGGGACACTCACATAAGTGTTCTGTCCATATCTTTAGCAGCAAACGAAGTGTTCCAATTCCGATGGCATCAGTAAATGTCTGATTGTATATCCATCTCATCCTTCCCCTAAGTGTTGAGCGTCAGCCAGATCCCCTGGTAACTCATCGCAGCACCATTCTCCTTAGACCATAATGATCTATCTGCCCCTTTGCACTGTTCACTCGTTCCTAAAGGGCCCTCACAATATCTAGCGTGTCATTCATCAATTCACCACCATGTGGTGCAGAGCTGGCAAGTATATCTGCCTGCTCATTTCTCAACACACCGCCATGATCTGGAGAAAAAAATATCCAAAGGATGCCAACTACCCTGGACCTCTGAAGTGATGCTTGCCAATCGGCAAGAAGCATGCCTGTCTTCACCTTTCTTAACATGCTCTGTGAGTCAGTTACAATCACGGCATGTGTGTACAGCTGATTCTCAAGCCAGCTAAAGGCAGCAGAAACTGCCTCCACCTCCATTCTCAAACTAGACGTGATATCATATTCAAGGTTTTCTGCACTAAGCGAAGTCCATTCGCCTTTGCTATGAACCCCCATGCACTCCGTCTGCCCCTCATCACAGAGCCATCTGAATAGATAATCACATCACTTTGTGGGGTGGGGGTGGGAGGGGGGAGGGAATTGTCATGAATTATTTGTTGAACTTCTGATTCTGCAGCACCAGCTGGCCAATCTCTGCATTCACGACCTAAAGTGATTATAACCCCACACAAGTCTGAAACTTGTTCAGACACCTTGACCCACTCCTCTCCTCGCACAATTTTTTCAAGCCTGCACACATGTCCATTTGTGTCTTCAGCTTGCGCCATCCAAGTCCTTCCTCTTTTCAGCTGATTATAAAATACTGGCACTGCAACAAAATTATATTCTTTTAACCCTTATAAATAAGATGACATTTAATGTTTTAACATATTCATGCAATGATCTCATCTGTAGTTAACACACAAAACATTCTATGTTCAACAGAAAACTTTACAAATGCAACTGTCTTACTTTTCAAAACTGTTGATAAATGTCCCTTTTAAGTTGCAGCTGAACTCATTTTGCCAAAATTCTGCAAACCATATGTTGCTGTCATTAGTTGTGGGTGATTTTGATGCCAAATGGTTCTTAAACTTTAAGTGAGATTCCAGCTGAATGTCCTGAAGTTTGAACGTTAAGGATCCACGGGCTGACTTTTGTCCTGAGTTGTAGATGTTGAGGTTTACGCCCCAGTCTTCACTAGCCATAAAAATAAACTTTCCATAAAAATTTTCCTTTTCCATGAATGACAGAAAATTCCGGAACCTATCATCTATACCAAAGAAAACCACAACCTTTATGTTCTTGCTAATAAATTGTACACAAATATTGCGAAAATCTGATCCATCAGAGTCGGACACCTTTTCATTGATTCCCAGTTCTGGAGCAACACAAACTCCTGAATCTTCCTTCATTGCTGCCTTTTTGAATTCTTCCATTCCCTTTGCACCATAGTTATTCTTTACATACAAGAGACCAACATATTCCCACTTCATGGTTTTAACGATATCAAGCATAACTTTTGCTTGATATACATCACTAGGAACTGTTCGTAAAAAATATGGGAAGTCGATTTTACTATCCAAGTCTGCAGAACTTGCAGAATATGACACAACAGGAAGATTCATGGGCATAAAAAAGCGTGCTGTTGGTATTGTGCAGCCACTGGAGCGACAAGCAACAACTCCTACAAACTTTTCTTTCGGTATAGGATGCGCAAAAACTGTGATGTTAGATTTGATCAAATCAGAAAAATACTGAGATAAGATGCTTGTGGATCTTAAAGGGCTATAGCAGTCATCTATAGCAACGGCTCCAAACTTTATTCCAGTTATGTTTCTCAGCTCATTGACAGCATATAAGAAGCCTTCAGCTATAATTGCATCATTTCCAATATTTCGGAACTGTCCACAGCTAAATGGATTGTCACCGGCAGCTTCATGTATGGAGAAAACGCCAAGAATGTAGACATCACCTTCCTGAAATGCCATTGGCACTATATTATTGCTCAGGCAGTCGGCACAGTTTTGGCTACATACAGATGTGGCCAAAGAAGAAGTTGGCTGTCCTGAAAGTGTCACAAATTTGATCTTGTCCATGTCTAAAACAGTATGACCATTGCTGTAGCTGCCAATTGGTTCATACTGGAACAGACAAAAACAAGAGATCAACGATGAATCATTTATAACAAAGAAGGGAAAAATTGAAACAAAAAAAAAGTACATTTTAAGTTTTAACATAATAAAATAACTAAAAAATAACTTCAATATAACATACTGACTGTTTAGATACCTTGCTGACAAAAACACATGTGGATTAATTACTGGTATATGCATATATAAATATACAGTCTCACATACACATTTGCATGCACACATATACAGACAGACAGACAGACACAGAGCGAATGAACAACAAACAAACAAACGAACGAACAAACTTTATTTTCAAAGGGTTACAAATTGGGCCCACAGACAGACAGACAGACAGACAGACTGTTGCAAGCTGATTTGGGTAAAGTGTGATATTGTGTGAAGGGACAGTAGTATGAGAGTAATTCTGTAGTGCCACGAGAAAGTGGACGCGTGGGTTACTGCGTGGGAGCTGAAAGCATGGCTAATGAGATAAACAGAGAAAGTGTGAATTAAGTGACAGTGTGATTCTCGGGTAACATCAGCCACACACATAAGCGTGATCCTCGAGAACGCCCACATGAGCGTGAGTCTCGAGAACACAGGAACATAATTCACGAGAACGCCCATACGAGCGTGCCTCTCGTGTAAACATCATCCACCTTCACGGATTTGAGGGGGATAAATTGGAGGCTCAGTAGTCAGTCCAGAAGCAGTCAAGAGAGAAGAGAGAAGAGAGAGAGAGAGAAAGTGAGAGTCAGAGACCAAGTCAGGGTCCATGATATCTCTCTCGAGTCTAACAGACAAGAATACCGTATGACTATCAGGCATTTAGGTCTGAGTAAGTGTCGAGGTTGCAGTACTGGTCAAAGGTATGGTCCCGCTGGCGAAGTAAGTCCAGGGGACAGAAGGCTCCAGTAGTACCTGTTCTGGGTGGTGATGTAGTGAGACGTAGGAGGACCACTAGTGAACCAGAACAGGGGGGAGAGCTGTGGGCTAGAGGGAACTTATGGTAGAAGTCCTGTCGGTCATTGGAGCCCTTCGACAAGCTGACGACAGTTGTGTGTTTTCGGAGTACAGAAAGGGAAGTCCGTCTCCAGTCAGCCGTGTTATATGCTGAAATAATATCAAGGTCCAGTGAATGGGAGAATTCGTCCTGTTCAGCTGTACGGCGCGTCCAGAGTGTGGGACGCTGTAGTCCTTGGAGCTGTAGTGGTCAAGGAGAGGTCGCTACAAACTGAGAGAGAGAGCGAGTGAGGACAAATGAATTATTTGCAAATGACAACTGAGATCAATAACTACGTCTCTGCATTTGTGTCATGTATCCTGTTGAATAAAATGTATGATAGTGTCATCGTCGTCGAGTTCTGTTTCTAAGAGAGGAAGTGGAAGGGTACCTGCTAGACACCTGGTAGTGTGCTGACTACTGGTAACTCATTTAGCACACAACACAGACAGACAGATCTTTAATAATGTTTTTGATGTTTCTGGACCGACGGAGGGTCAGAACAGTACTAACAAGGAATAAATGCACAAAGATATAAATATTTCAAAGTCTTTGATACTAAAAAAGAATAAGTGCACAAAGATATGAATATTTCAAAGTCTTTAAAACAAAGATTTGAACCAAGGATTGCTCAATTTGAAAATACAAAGACTACATTTGACTGAGCTAGAAAAGGGGTGTCTTTGTATGTTTATTCTAAGTGTGACAACTTCAAGTAGTAGTAGTCGTAATTTTTCAAAAATATTCTTTTCGACTCCAGGTTTATAATTGGGATCTATAGTATTCATTAAAGCTTCAAAGTATATATTTTATATTTTATATGTATATATTGTGTAATTATTTATATGGCTGATGTGTAATTTTTATTGTTTCACAGTGCTTTGATTTGGGTTGTGACTATAATAGAAACTGTAATTTGAATAATTAGAATTTTGACTAACATTGTGTCATTAACATGATGGATTTATTATTCCCTTCATCATCATCATGTAGCAGGTCCTTTGCAGAATGTCACTCTTATCACGGTCTACCTGAAAATAACTTGGTCTCTCGCCAGCTCTCCAGCCTCATGCACTTTCACACTCAAGGAGTCACTTATATCCTGTGCGCATCTTTGTGTTGGTTGGCCCCTGCCCCTCCTTCCTGGTGCCATGCCTTATACTATAATTTTTTTCCAATTCGTCGCTGCGCATGATATGACCAAAATATCTCAGCTTCCGAGGTAGGATGCTATTTATTAGCCAATCTTCCTTGATGTTCAGATCTTTTAAGATGTCAGTATTTCTCCTCTTTTTCGACTAAAATATTCTCTTAGTGTGTAATATTTTATTATTCTCCTTGATTTTATCTTTAGGGGAAATTTCTTCAAAGATGGCATGGGCATTCTTTACCCTTATATATAAGGATTTTATTTCTCGTAATAACAATTTCAAATCCCTGAATATTCCAAAAGTGCAAGCTTGCCCTTTTACAGTGACTTTGATTAATTATGTCACACCTGGTAATACACCTTTCAACATCATCATCACTAGTTAGCATGATCTTTACGGAATTTAGCTCTTCTCACCACACGTCTGAAAGTCACTCTTCTCCACACAATTCTACAGCCCAATGTGCTATCATAGTCAATGCATCTGTAATGTCTTGTGTCCATGTTCAGGAAAGTCAGCCTCTGTCTAATTTTTTAGAAACTGTACCTGTAATACATTTGTTGTAAAACTATTCAGATGGTTTTCAATTGATCACACTACGTACTTCATTGTTTAAATAATATAAGGGTGACTGAAAGATATGCAGTCTCAAGGTTTAATTTTCAGAATATCTGCGAACATTTTCAAGAATAATTCTACAACAGGGTCTAAAGAAAAAAATTAATATCATTTTAAAGAATTTCAAGAAAACAAAAATGATGCCTCACCATTTGTTTTCCTCTGTACTGATATAGTAAATAAACAGAATTCTCACTATCCAGTTTGATATCCCCATTTTTGTCAAAGCTGACCGTATAATTATTTTCTTTGAACTTGTCTGGGGGAACTCCTTTCTCCATTTTTTCATACTCCACCTTAACAGTTTTGACCTGTTCAAGCATTTTCCCATTTTGCACATGTTGTTTCTGTTAAAAATAAAAATAACAGCTTTTATGAAGATTCACTCTCACAACAGCAAACATACAATTAACAAATACATTTGTATAACTACTTGTTACATTGTATGAATCATATAAACACATTTTAACCAAAATTATTATTGTAATGGAAACGAAAACATATAAATATACTGTCTTTTCTATACAGATAATCTTGAGAAAAACTGCAGGGTTCCTAAAGATACAATGCAAAATGACATCAGAAATTTGACATGCACAACAAATGACTTTTTCAGTGAAATTTTGTTTGGGATGGGGGGGGGGGGGGAGATTTTTTTCCAGTGCCAGATGTCATAATAAACTTATTATGACAGCATTTTACTCTCTGTGTGTCTGTGTTAACAAACCTGTTTTCTTGGTCAAAGGGAGGAAACGCAATTATTTCTTTGCTCTATTTGTATTTAATGATAACTTCCCTTCATTAAAAAAAAAAATCATCTTTTTTTTTAATGACTTGAGAGCTGCAAATTTATTTTTAAATAAAATTTGAAAAAGACCCAATATTTATAACACTTCTACAGAATGAAAGGGCTAATGCACTGAGTGAAAGGGCTAATGCACTGGGAAAAGAATTACCATCATCCCAGAGCTGGTCAACAGACAAGAAACCAGCTTTATTACTACTGTTTTAAAATTCACATTTCCGCATTATCGTGGAGGTTGTGACAGATTTTCATTAATATTGAAGATTTACATATTGTTGTTAATCACAGAGCTGCTGGGTTGTCTTCTCTTGCTTTGGCAATGCCATTCTTATGAAAGGTTTGGGTTCTCTGCAGTAGTTTCAACTCAACTCCACGTCACGATTTGGTCTTGTTTTGTTTTTAGATCTAGCTTATTTGTACTCATCTCTTAGGCAAATGCACTCTGACTTTGCAGAAAAAACCCCAAATAGAGCGTCTCTTGTGGCCTACTTATTAGGAGAGCAAGTTAGTCTCTCCCCCCCCCCCCCCTCCCCACCTAAAAATGGGATTCCAGAACCCACATGGGGAGCTTCTATCCATGTTAGCCTCTTTCGCTCCTATTTCAATCCTCTAATCTATCCAGATCTCTTCCCCATAAACCTATTGCAGCTGAACATGAAGAGGCAGCTATCTGTCATTTCTTCTTCATAAAGTCCATGCCGTGTGGTGTTGCTAGTCCTCCTTGACCTTCTGACTCATGTATTTTCAAGCAACTCTGACACAGATGAACCTTCCTGCAATGATGTCAAACTGTCCAGCATTTTTTCTCTCGGCCTCCCTTTGCCTCTCTTCCCCTTCAGCTTTCCTATTGTCATGATGTACTCTAGTTTTCTCTTGACAAGACCAAAGAATACAGATTGTCTCTTTCTGATGTGGGCAATCAGTTCTCTTCGTAAGGCAGTTTCTTCCAAGACATCTTAATACACTTTTTTTATTAGTTCAGAGTATTCACATCATTCATCTACTAAACCACATGTCTGCAGCTTCCCAAAAATGTTTCACTATTCTACCATCTGTCCATGATTTACTTCTTTATATTATGATATAGCTTTTAAAAATTCTCTTTCATGTCTCAGTTGACAAAGAAAGACTCTCTCTCTCTCTCTCTCTGTCCCTCCCTCCCTCCCTCCCTCTCTCTCTCTCTCTCTCTGTCCCTCCCTCCCTCCCTCCCTCCCTCTCTCTCTCTCTCTCTCTCTCTCTCTCTCTGTCCCTCCCTCCCTCTCTCTCTCTCTCTCTCTCTCTCTCTGTCCCTCCCTCCCTCCCTCCCTCCCTCCTCCCTCTCTCTCTCTCTCTCTCTCTCTCTCTGTCCCTCCCTCCCTCCCTCCCTCCCTCTCTCTCTCTCTCTGTCCCTCCCTCCCTCTCTCTCTCTCTCTCTGTCCCTCCCTCCCTCCCTCCCTCCCTCCCTCTCTCTCTCTCTCTCTCTCTGTCCCTCCCCCTCCCTCCCTCCCTCCCTCCCTCTCTCTCTCTCTCTCTCTCTGTCCCTCCCTCCCCTCTCTCTCTCTCTCTCTCTCTCTCTCTCTCTCTGTCCCTCCCTCCCTCCCTCCCTCTCTCTCTCTCTCTCTCTCTCTTCCATTCACTCACTCATGCATGTATACTTGCATGCATGCATACACACATACAATAAATGATTAACATACCAAACTTGGACATATACCAGAAACACCACCACAAGCAGCCTTGTGTTCAACTCTAAGTGCCTCCACTAGGGCAAACACAGCATGTACAGTCAGGGGCACAAATGCATCAAGTAGATTGGGACTGACCAAAGGTATACCATTTTTGTTTTCACTGTTATACTGTTCAATTAGAGGATGGCGCAATGTTCCATTTTTGACTTGACTGCAATGATACAGACATATAATATATTAAATAGCAAATTATCACCCAAATAGATATTTCTAAAAAAAACGTTAATAATCAAAAGATCATAACTCCTTGTGCTAAATATTTCTTCCCCATAGAGTATTTGCTTATAAGTAGTAAATGTGGTATTGCTTATTCTAGATAGTAATAAAAGGGGGAATAGTAAGTCCCCACCAAGTTCTTCCAGACCCCACAAAAGGCACCCACATTATTGCATTGGGTAGCAGATAGTACTCTTGCCTAATATGACAGTTCAATCCCCCAAGAAAGGCAGGATTTGTGAGGCTCTGGGGTAGACAAGGTCTAATGAAAATGGGGGCTGTGTTAGCACAGCCAATAGAAGACTCACTTCAAAACCAGCTGTGACTCACTACAGCACATGGCCAGTGTTCGAAACCGGATGGTTTCTGGCCTATAGGTAATGGGTACCAGAGTAACATTCTGGGGTAAATGGAGCAACATTGCTATAGCTACGGATTTCAACACAAGCGGACAGTTTTTTTATCAGCTGTCCGTAATGGTGGCAGAGCACTTATGGTTTATAACCATGAGCAATGACGCTGGTTCACATCTTTCCACTTTACTTTACTTAATAAAAATAGGTAACAAAAAATTTTCTAAATTATCTTGAAAATGCCTAGGAAGGAAGAATGAGGAAGGGCACCTTGTTTGTCACAGCCTACAATATGTAAAGTTCTAAAACTTCTACTCTAATACAACAACTGTTATCAGGCCACCTTAACCGTATATTAAAAAAGACAAGAAGGCATTAGTGATTTATGTTCTGACAAAAGACTTAATCAATTCACCCAGTGAAGCTGTGAGCCGGGCATTTGTGCCTGTGACTCAATCCTGTAAGCCCTGCTTACCTGACATGGCTGCACTGAATTGCCAATGAGAAGCCTAGCTGACACCACTGGTTGTGTTTGCCCCTGTGCAGCATTTAAGTGGTTAGGATATGAATATATTTACTAAAACCAGCATTTAGGAGGAGGTTTCTTGTAAACAAAGAAAAAATATTTTTTGAAAACCATTTTGAACTCATAATTTGCCCTTAGCTTTTGTGATAGAATTCAGATGAGATCAACGAGTCATGGTGTGTGTCAGCCGATAAACTGTTTAAGGCTCTGGGGAATGTATTTCATTTAATGCTTCACTGAGGGACAGAAGGACCAACCCTTCATTATTTACTGATTACTCACTTTACACATTTAAGTATTTTGGCCTGGGATTCCCACGTCAAGTGCCCTTTTTAAAGTGTTTATGGAGTGTAAGGGTTAAAGCTCTGAAACTTACAAAATACTGTACTGTTACAAGAATATTTACACTTTTATATGATGAACTACTTTCATACACTATCTTCCAGAAATAAAGTACTTGAAATTCCAAAAGTTCTTAATTCCTACTCAAATTTAGGACACAACATATCTATAATGCACAATGGAAATACTGACAAAATGCTGTTGACTTTCAATATGTAATGTGCAAGACCATAGACACAGAAAGCATAAAAACTGTATCTACATGCATAAATGAATAACAACAACATTCCAACTTCACCAGTAGCATGTTCAACAGATGAAAGAATGCTGTCACCTTTCAAAATGTTTTTAAGATAAAAAAAACTTTTTCCAAAAATAATTACAGCTTCTGAAGAGTATAGGAATCAGTATTCATTGAAAAATATGGACAGATGGACTAAATATTCATTACTTGATCTATTTTTTTAAAAAAGCACTTGCACGCACACACACAACAATCAATGCTGGTGTCTGACTTGTTTCAGTGTCAGCGACAGCTTTCTATGCAGAAGGAAATGAAGATAAACTACAATCCAATCTGTTTAAAATTTCTGGTGGCATCATCTGCTTGTTGCAGCCGTAGGATGTTAATTAGCCAATGAAAGATGCTTCTTCTTCTTCTTTAAACTTGAACTGCTTTTCAGCATCAGGTTTTGAAAAGGCATAGGGTGAGAGCCTTGGTATGTACTGCATAGGTGCTCACATTTACAGCCTCGGAGATTCAATCTATCCATAACTTGTGTGGTTGACCTCTGGGTCTGAGTCCATTATGTCCTGAGTGACAGGGCTTTATGTGGTGCGCTCTCTGGTGGAAGTGAAAAATGCTCTCCATTCTAAATGGAATACTTGGTTAAGAGACAGTAACCATACATGTACAGCTGGTGATAGAAGCCAGCTGACTCCTACAGATGTCATTGAGTAGGTACTTGCTGCATGAAAGGAATAAGACCAAACTTTAAGGCTTCCTAAAAAATTGTTTTTAGAAAAAACGATATAAAATAATGTTTTATAGCAGAAAAGACATTATCAGACATGGATGATGGCATCAATAATGGATCACACTTAGCACTAGGTTAACCACTAGGTTGAAATGAGACATGATAATGAGGGAGCAATGTACCCAAAATTTAGATATTATAAACCTATTTCTGTTTGTTATTTTAATTTCAGTTCTTTTAACTCTCTCACCCCAGTAATGCTAAAAGAAAGTGTCATTGGAATTCCAGAAATAATTTTTTTTGTTTTAGAAATATTTACAAAGGTCAATGGTAAATCTAAAAAAAAAAAATTGCGAACACCCCCGTGAAATTGTATTGAGGTTGCGTGGCTCAAGGTCAATCAATCAGAAGTTAGCTAAGCTGAAGGTTATCCAATCAGAAGTCAGCTAGTGTGTATATTGGCGGACCGTGGGAAGAGCAATGTTACTATTACCATTTGGCTCAAAGCAGAACCCCCTATTTCTTATTTTAAGTTAATGTATTCCCATCCTGACCACCTAAACATTTGCATAGGTGAGAAAATAGCAAATAGCATTAACTGTGCAGCTCGTAAACAAGCCACTATAGACAAGTTGGGAAAGTGACACTTATGAGAAATTTGACCAAACTAGAAGTGTCAGTTGTGACACTCATGGTAAAAGGGTTAATAAACATTTAATAAACTTAATTATGTGCAATATACTTAATATATACTTGTACTTAAAATTTAACGTACAGTCTGGGCTAAACTGTGTTTTATACATGAGTGAATATTATATGTGAGATTTTATCATATTCTGATGAATTTTTATTTTTTAAAGGAGGCTGACGCCTGATGCCTCTTCAAACCATAATTCTGAAAGGTAGAATAGGACTAGAGAAGAAAAAGAAGAAGATGATGATGATGATGAAGAGGAAGAGGAAAATGAAGAGGAAGAGGAGATGGAGGAGAAAAAGAATGAAAGAGACATCATCTTACAATGGTGTCATGGTAGCAAAGCTGCCAACTTATAATTACTGAGGTGACATATTTTCTAACTGTATTCGGCTATGATATTAACCAAACCAAGTAGAATGGATCAAATTTTTCTAAAGAGGAAGCAAGACAAAGAAAAAAAGGAGCAGCAGGTCATCCTAACCAATGTTAAAATCTTGTATACACCAGGTTCCATCCCCTGAAACTTCAATAACAGTTATCTGCAATGGGATTACAACTTTTTTGTCATTTAATCATCTCACAAGTATTTGGAAGAATTGCTTTCCTAATGAAGCACAAGCACTTACTTGACTTTCTCTGTTAGGTCTTGATAGAGATCATTGAGAAAAATATTCGAGCCCCCGATTGCCATTGTACCAAATCCAATATTTTTGTTGTTGTAGATAGAAACGTCAGTATTTGAGGACTCAGAAAGTATCAGATGGAAACCATATCTGATATTTATATTATCCACTCTCAGGTTGTCGAGTGTCCAAAGGAACTGTTCAGCATTATCCCTGTTTCCAATGAATGGAATTGCAATAGAATTGCCTTTGGCAGCCTAGGAATAAAATGAAGTTAGTTAAATGGAGTTAAATGTGTGCGCATGCATAAGCATGTCAGAGCATGGTAGAGTGTGTGGATGTGCATGTAACACATGTTAACAAATAAAATTGAGAAACCAAGGTGTAGGTCAGCTTTTTTTTTTCCAGAACACACTATAATAAACAAGCAAAAAATGTTGCAGCAACAAGCCTTCATCGACAAACACTGACAAGAAACAAATCAATATAGAAAGAAGGAGATGGAACTATTTAAAAAAAAAACAATTACATGACAGCATTTAGATATGGTAGATTGGTAAAGAATGATAGACTGTGGTGTCGTGATTAATTTTGACTCAGGTAAAATCGTTTTTCAAAAACAAAATAAAACAGTTGTATACCAAGCAAATGTTTTCACACGTTAACAGGACGTATACCAAGTTAAACAAATATCAAGGTGAACGTATACTAAGGTATATCGTGGTACCAGAGTATATAAATGTTGAAACTGTACTACTCTGAACCTCTTTCTTTTAGAGCTAGCGCCTGTAATCATTATCCTTCATGTATGCACAGTATCATTTAGCGATCCCCTTCAACATTGTTGAATATTCACAAGATAAATGACACATCTACTTTCTATTGTGTACATGCTCCACAAATCCCTTCCAAACTCTCATCTCTTCCTGTTTTGCTCCCTCATAGTTACCCCTAGACAGAGAATACCCCTCTTCACTTCTGCTGATCAGACTTCACGTAACTCTTTCAGACCCCATAAGATCTCCCTGAAGATGCCTAATGAATACTTATCCACACTGAACAGATGCATACATGTAATAGTCTCTCACCGGGGAAGGGGTGCACAACTTGGAACATTAAAAAAGCACTTTAAAAACCTGCAAAAGGTTGGAGACCACTGGACTAATGAACAGTAACGAATCCTCTCAAGATGACACTACTGCATGATCACAGGGGTGAAGCACACTGGTGCTGTCTTCAAGGTCAAGACAGAGTTTATGTAACCAACTCATCATGGGAATAATCAGCTACGTCAAAGGATTTATCACACATGGGAATGCCCAATGTGCAGCAACACTAACTGTGATAAATAACTAACAAACTAACCTACCTTACTTTACCTTACCTCACCTCAACATGTGTAACCTGCCTGCCTACAGACAGACAGACAGACAAATAGACAGACAGACTGACTGAACGAATAAATCACCCTACACAGAGTGAAAACAATAATGTATGTGTTCATGTACACCAACAAACAAACAAAGTAGGCAGAAAACAAAAGTAGAGGAACAGTGTTTTTTTTTTTTTAAATGTACCAAATTAAAATCAGAAAGATTATTTAGATACAGTTAATTTTCTAACTAGTGAGTGAAATGAGGAAGATAAACTATCTAATTAGTGAATACCTTAAAAAGTGACACAAGCTCAGAATTAAAACTTGGTGTATCAGCTCCCAATGCAAAGCTCTTGAAAATGCAGATGCCTTTCTTTGATGCAAGTTCAGATAGTTTGACAGAGGCTGTGTTACCATAGTCATCATTGCTGTACACAACAGCAACATATGTCCAAGACATCTGCTCTAGAATCTCTATTATCATCTGTATCAAGAGGTTTCAAGCATATTTAATGAAGATAAATTCATGTTTGAAAGATGCTATAATGGAATAACATGGTAATGCACTGAAATATAATACACTTCTAGAAACACCACTAACAACCTGGTCTGAAATAGAGAGAAAGAGAGAGAGAGAGAGAGAGAGAGAGAGAGAGAGAGAGAGAGAGAGAGAGAGAGAGAGAGAGAGAGAGAGAGAGAGAGAGAGAGAGAGAGTGTGTGTGTGTATGTGTCATGTGTGTGTGTGTGTGTGTGTGTGTGTGTGAGCGCACGTACGTGCATGCGTGTGTCAGTGTGATATAAAACTGATACTGATGCAACAAGCGATTGACAAGTTGTGCTATACAATGGTAGGAAGTGCATAAATGAGGAAAGATGTCTTTGCTCAGTGGTTGAAAAACAATTTGGTTTCCTTATGTGTGCGCATGCATGCACACATGTCCATGATATGTGCACACACAAAAACAAGCCCTCATCCCCAGCTACTAATCCTGAATCAAGTAAACCTATGAACATAACTAATGGAGTCAAATGTTCCCACCAGAAAATGCACCAGCTGACTTATGATTTAGAAAAAAAGACATTTAAATGACAATTACCAATGTGCAGTGTTGCTGACTGTGATGATTTTAAGCTTGCACTCACAACACTTGGGAGTCATGGTGGTGTAGCGGCTAGAGTCACATGCAGCTCAAAGGTATGAGTTCGAATCCACATTAAGTCCACTTTTTTTAAACTAACCTTGACTCCCAGGATAACCCAGTCTGAGATAAGTACCAGGTTAATGTCCTTGGAAGTAAAGGCGGCTGGCATGATGCCGACCCCATGACCCATCAAGTGCCAACTGGTCTATAAAAAAAATCAGGCTGGCATCATATGCCTGATGCAAATCTGGCGTAAAAAGGTCTCTTGCTTCACTTTTTACTCTATTCACAACATTTGTCTGCACTACATTCAATAAACATATTTACTTACATTCATCTGATGATCATCAGATGGCACAGTTCGAAAGAATGTGGGATAGTCAGCTGTGTTGCTGAGCTCCGCTCTGGTAGCAGACATGCTGATTATTGGAACTTGAACATCGCGTAACAAAGATGCAACTCTGGTAGCTGTAGAGCTACGGGATGGTCCAATCAACCCTAAAGATAACATTTGAGAATGTTAGTCAACAACACAAACAAATAAGCAAAGTACCATATTTTTCTGTGTAAAAATTTTTGTTTCCCCAAATTTTTTTCAGCTTCAATTGGGGGGTGGGGTGTCATCTTATGCAGAGAATGTGTTGAAAATATTTATGTCTTTGTTTGCGGCTAAAAAGATAGGGGTTGTTTTTAGATACATACAAATTCAAATATAGATATTGGCATAACTGCTAACAAAAATATTTCATTGAACTAACTATATAGAATGTCAAGGCCATTATATTCATCTAATTGCACAGTAGTGACCAAGAGATGCTATCTATTGGCAGTTTGTCTTCTGGACTTTAACATCCAGTTTTTAGTCCTAGAGATAGAAAACATCCCTGACACATTGCTATTCTAACAGGTGTAGATTCTGTGTTTCCACTCTTTAATTGATATAATTGCTTTTTCTTTAATTCTTTCAGTCCTAGAACTTTTCACATCAGTTGCTTAGAGAGTGAAAAAAAACTATCAAAAATCATGAGTACAAACATTTCAAAGAGGCAACCATGAATGCCAGATTTCTTAAGTATTTTTCTTCTTAGCGGTCACCGGCCATAAACTCCGGTGGAAAGTTATGTCTGTTCATCCACTACTGGACTTTGGTCTTGATTCTTGATGCACAACCTGAGTTTCGTGTGCACATCCATTTTACAGATAAGGCTTATTTGTATGCAGTCTGTTGTTTCCTCACCTCTCAGGCAGATGCCCTCTGACCTGGAAGGAAACTTCCCTATTAGTCATCTCCTACGACATACTTGTTGGTGGGGGGGGGGGGGGGGGGGTTAGCAGGTCTATTCCTTGTCCTCTTAAATAAAGCCTCATAAACCACACTGTAACATTAGTATTCTATGGTCAAATGCAAAAATTAATAGAACATATTGCGTAATGTTTGGGATTTAATAAATCTACTTTATCACACATGATGCATTATTTGAGACCAAAAGAATTAAGGTATGAAATGTAGACCAATCTAAAGGCTGGTTTTTCAATCCTTTTTACTTCTAAGATCTGTAGTAACATCATTCCAGTTCCATGTTGTTTAACCAGTCTTCTTGTGTGTGTACCATTTTCAAGTCTTATTACCCTCTGCTTGACCCCAATGTCTCTTATTATCTTTTTCTTTTTCATCTTCTTCTTCTTCTATTTAGCGCTCACCAGCTGTCAACATTGGCATAAAGTGCTGGTTGTTTATCCACTCCTGGACTTTGGTCTTTTTCCAGAGCTTGAGTTTTATGTGCAGATCTGTTTTAGGGATCTGGCTTATCTGTATGCAGACTGTTGGTTCCTCGCCTCTCGGGCATCTGACTTCTAAGGAAACTCCCCCTAATTATTCGCCTTGTATAAAATGCTTGATTGGGAGACAGGGATCTATTTTCACCCCCTCTCCCCAAATGGGGCCCTGAAGACCCGCAAGGGGAACTTGACTTCCTAAACAAGGTCATGTTTCACCAAAGTCACTTAAACAAAAAATAATCAGTTTCACTAATAGATATTAATAATTGGATCCTTCATAAATGTTTCTGTTGGCACACAAACTGATACATGCTGCAGGAGATCGCAGATAATGGAGAGGCATGATCGCCCATGCCAGTCGGCAAGGCACCTGATGATGATGATGATGATGATAATTTGTTTCAGGACCAATGAACTTTTTTATTTGTTTTTGCTTAAAGTGACCAAAGGAAATATTTTTTATTGAAAAACAATAGTCCTAATCGAGACCTTAATCCCTGCCTGATCATGTTACCAGATGATGTCACCTTTTCATCTTTCCAGACATTCTTGTTATACTGATGGGGAAGCATGGAAATCACAGCCACTGGTGAGGGTGAGTGCGACTAGCAAGACCCAAACGTGTTATGGAAAAATAAGTCTTCTACAGAGAGCCTAGGATTTTAGGACCGTTGTCACCATGACATGTATTTAGCGTGCTTTGTCTGAGATGCTCAGCTCTCAAGCTTAGTGTAATCAATTTTGTTATTTTTTTAAATTCCCATATCCTTCCTTATTTTCCCCCTCCACACAACATGGTCCTTGGCATTTTATTTCCACTATCTCAAGAGCAAAGTGTGCAGAGCAAGCTATGGGAAGCTGTGAGAGACCTGCTGCTGACATGCGAGTTCATAGAGACAACCCACCTGATTGTCTGATCTGAGCATACAAAACTGAACGCAAAGAAGAAGTAGAGTTCCCACTTGGTCATAAAATTACACACACACAGATGCATGAATGTGATTTAGTTAGTTGAGTCATGCTAGCAAAAAGAAATTAGATTGAATCAGTGCGAAAAGTCACAGCCAGCAATTAAATTTGTATCTTTGTACCTTTAAATGCAGACATCACAGCAATCAAGAAATATAAAAACTGACTGGTTCTACCAAAGTATAAGAATTTTAACTTGTTAAATAGGCTGATATAATTAATACCCTTAGAAAGCTGAACAAAATGAGGACTTAACATGGGTATTAAAATGCACACATTTTTACAGAAGATCAAAGCGGCTAGAAATTGGAAGTACTCAAAGAGTAGAATTAGGCTGGCAAATCAGTAGTGAACTGGCACAATTAGCTGTAAATTGATGACACTGAAAGAAGTGTTATATAAATAAAGGAAGACCAAAAAATTTATGACACTGAAAGAAGTGTTATATAAATAAAGGAAGACCAAAAAATTTATGACACTGAAAGAAGTGTTATATAAATAAAGGAAGACCGAAAAATTTATGACACTGAAAGAAGTGTTATATAAATAAAGGAAGACCAAAAAATTTATGACACTGAAAGAAGTGTTATATAAATAAAGGAAGACCGAAAAATTTATGACACTGAAAGAAGTGTTATATAAATAAAGGAAGACCAAAAAATTTATGACACTGAAAGAAGTGTTATATAAATAAAGGAAGACCAAAAAATTTATGACACTGAAAGAAGTGTTATATAAATAAAGGAAGACCGAAAAACATGGAGAAGGGAGCTAGAGAGTGACTTTAAAAAGATGGGGAGGATGTGGGGAGAGCTGCGTGTCAGCGAAGGATAGGGGGTTAGAAATGCAGAAGAAGAAGATATAAGCATTTATGGGAACACCCACGGAGTGCAATGATGATAATCTGCATGTATTTCAACAGTTATGGCAACATTTTGTCAGTAACAAACTTTATGATAACTACGTCCAGTCACTGAATTTACACTGACAACATTTATTTACGACAGCCTGTTACAACTAAATAAAAGCTGTTAAAATAAAATACAAACATGAAATACTCACCAATATGTAAATCCTTTTGTTCATTCTGAATGCAATTCTGAAGAGAGGAAGGTGATGGTACCCAGGCATCTAAAAAGGATAGGGCATTTCTAGAGCTGTAAACTGCTGAACGACAGTCATCCATACCATAGAAGCCTGAAAATGGATTCATTATATCCCATCAGATATTTTCATGTACACAAAATGCTGGGTTTGTGCATTATCTTATTCCTCAAAAGATATCAGGGTTTTGTGTCGCTCATGGAATAGTAGAGGGCCAAGCAAGTTCTAAAAAGTTATTTGCTACACAAAACCAATTAACTTAATTTATATGATGGTCTGAATACCTCCTCCTTGTGTAGTTTTCAAGTGAAACAATTGTAGAATCAAGTAACAGCTATTTTTAGAATATTACCTAGCCATCTAAATTGCTTTAAAATGAGTATGTTGCCATTTTAAGCAGAAAAAGGGGGCAGTTGATCTGGTTTCATTATTATTAATGTATTCTTACTTAACAAATATATTTGTTACACCTTTTCCATATAGTAGGCATAAATGAATGCATCATCTCGTCTAACAAATAAATCAGTCACAACAGACAGCAGCAGAAAGTACTAGCTGAGAGAGGTATAAGGAATGAATGAGTCAAGAAATGACATCACTGCGCTCATGACATTTCCATATGTGCTCCATTTCCATCCTCAGCAGCAGCAGATGCATCTTGATTTAAAGTTAGCCTGTTTTTTCCCTGCAGGTAGAAAACCGTCCAGACACACTGCTCACTCCTAACTAAATCATTCTCTAAAGATATGGATACTCTGTCTGTTCTGCTGTTCAGTTCGTTTGATCCCAAAATGCTTTCACCATGTCCAAGTTTTTTTAAAGTAGCTCACCACCCACAGGGACAGCAGCAGCCAATCTATCAGTCTGCTCCTTTCCACACACACTTGAATATCTTAGGCAAATAATTCATGATACTGACATGCTTCTTATTTGAGTCCTATTAAGCGATGCAAACCAAGACACCAGTTTCTACTTTTCGAAGCATACTCTCTGAGTCAGTTAAAATTACATCATGTTGGTTTGTACTCCTCTCTAGCCGTGGAAAAGCTGCTGTTATTGCTTCCCCTCCATTCTCATGCTAGACATTGTGACGTAATAACTGAGGCTTTGTTTTTAAACAGCATCCATTCTCCTTTGCAATGAAACCACATCCACTTTTTTAAAGTTTCAATACATATCCATCTGTGCATACAGTGATATCCCCTAAGCGTGAATTTTCAATAATTAGTTCTTATAATAATTCTTTTGTTTTTCTGGCTATCCAATTCCAACACCCTTGCGGTCCAAAATAACTATCACTCTATGCAGGACTACTTTTCTGGCTATCCATTCCCAACACCCTTGCGGTCCAAAATAACTATCACTCTATGCAGGACTACTTTTTTGGATGGCTATCATTTGGTCCTCACCATGCACAACCTTGACAATTGCACGCACATTTTTTATAGTGAATTCTGCCTCTGGCATCTAAGAGCCACCTCTCTTCAGTCTGTGCCATTTGGTATCACTAAATGCCTTATGTAGAAGGTGTTCCTTGTTCTCTGAAATTGTACGGTAGAGAAGCATGGAGACAAGACATATTCTATATTCACTGTTGAATTTTATGATACTGAATCTGTATTATGATGTTCAGTATTCATAATCCTACAAATGTTATCCTAGTTCAGGAGAAACTGTAGATACAGTTGCTTTTGAGAGTGGCTGAATTTGTAGTTCAGTTTATAAGGGAACTATTTATTTTCTTAATTTATTTAATTGTGCTGTAATATGTATTTGACGAGATACAGCGAAATATGAAATAAATAAATTATGCAATCTATTGTTTGTGTTTTTTTGTTCAAATTTACAATGGAGAAAAACTGCTTTAGTAATAATATTTATTTACATTCAGTTTCAGTCCCTATCAGAAAAAATAAAAATTAAGCTGTTTAATTCTCTTAGGAATTAGAGATAAAAGTCATTTGGCATAACAATATTAATTCTTTCAGTCCCACTCAGTTGATACTTTTGACTCCCTTGTCCCAAACAGCAGAGCTTAAAAACAATACATATTTTGACCAGAAAAAGTTTAACATAGACATCATGAAGCATAAATAGTTCAACAAATGATTCAAATACAAAAGGTTAATTCAGTTACTGTGACAGAAGACAGCAACAACATTATTTTTCTTAGGAATAACTAAGATACATATGAGGCATTATTTGGTACTGTTAAAAGACTAGCTGACATGCCAAGTTAAATGCAATTGGAATATTTATAACATGTGAATTAATCTGGCTAACACATAAACTGAACAGTCTGTTCTATCACCTATATATAATTACAAACATGTTAGCAAGTAACCTTTTTAATATGCACTAAATCATTTCCTACATGTGCATTTCCTTATTACTAATAGGATTTTGAAAAGACAACTGTATATATTGACAGAATTTTAAAATTGTCAAGGAAGTGTGTCCAACCTTTGTACAAATACGCTCTACATGCGATCACTCAATTCTTTCCCAACTGAAATTGCAAGCATTTGCAATATTGATTTTTTGAGTATCTGCATTATAAATTTAAAATGTGTGCTGAGGAAATACCTACAAAATAACAAACTCTGCAGTCCTGACAGTGTCATAATGGTTGTTTATTGCCAGATGACTAAACAAAATAACATTTACTACAGAGGATTCACTTAAAGCAACATCTATTTCTGTAGATACCAGTATAGCATCCTCAGAAAAACCAGAACAAGAACAACAAAGAAATAAAATACACAGTTAATAAATACCACAAGTGACGTAGCTAGGCATAACAGGTTGTGGAAAAGTCTAAGTGGGCCACCAACAATTTCTCCATAATCATGCCTCTGGGCAGAATAGGCACTGTAATTTTTCTCTTCCATGATTATAGTCTGAAAGATTAACATCTCAAGGTTAAGAACCGAATCCGGTACGAATCCCAGGAACCATATTCAACCACATAAAACATGTATATCTCTTGTTTTGGTGAGCCACGGGTGTATAAAGGTTGAGAAACACTGCTTTAACTTTTTGAGTCCCAGCGGGTTTAGCATCACAGGCCCAAGGGGTAGTCAAGAGAGGCGTAAAATCGGCACATCATGCGTTCATTGGGCTTCTAAGTGGGAATCTATGAACGTATGATGCGTTCCTTGGGACTCAAAGAGTTAAAGAATATGCAATTAACTCCTTACCTATCTTGATTCCAGGTATGTAGCCAGTTCCATTATTAGCTTTGTTAAGTCTTTCAACTACCCATTCAACAGCAAGATAGTTCTGCAAAGGCTCCCTTGACAAGAGGGAGCAACTGTAGGCACCTGAGTTGGATCAGATGAGTAATTATGTGATGGAAAGTAGCTAAATGATATATTTAATGAGATAAAAATTATCTAGATATGTTTCAATATATATATGGAAATCACATTTTACTGTAAATAATGGTTGTTGGTTAGCCCTGCTTTCATGCTGATGATATGTAATAATGATCATGTATTCGTTATTCTTTAGTATTTTATAAAATTTAAACAATATCCAATCCAAATGTTTTAGAGTGTTTAAAAGTAAACACGTGTAAAGAAATGTAATTCAAATTATTTTTTTAGTCATATGTATTTAATTTTTAAATTTTTTTGGGCATAATTCACTCATCAATAAACAAGACAGTGACACTAATAAGAAGCTTTTTATAATCAAAACCTTATTAAACAGTTTCTCTGATGTGGGACTGCATTCAATTTTGAAAAATGTGATATTGTTTCTGAACTTTATTAAATTTTCTTGTCTGTCTTCTTTCTTCTTCTGCCTTTCTAGCCAACAATGGAGCATAGGCCCTCAACCAACATGCCAATTTGTTTATTCGGCTCTACTTGGAATAACGGTTCTAAATTAACTACGCAGAAAGTTAATCCCAAACAGAGCCTCATTACGTCCTGCCCTACAAACATTTAAAAGCTGTAACTCGTGAAATATAAGGAACGGAAAGTATCAGGAAAAGGGCAAAGTCTACTACTTACCGAAAAGTAAATCCGTGATATGTGGAAATCGTGGCACACTAGTTGCAAATAGTGCGCGAAATATCTATTGTTTCTCACTGTCCGCTATCGCAACTCAGCACGGCCTGTCCGCGAATCTCGTACCGAACCAGACATGATCAGCTCTGATGCGCGGTTTAAAGTACACGCATGTCGCACAGCCTGTCCGCGATTCTTGTTCCGAGCGAGATGTGATCAGCTCTAATGCACGGTTTAATGTACGCGTATGTCGCCTCGGACAACGTCAAACCAGAAGCCGCCACGATGGCGCTGGTACTTCCGACAGACGAAGTAGCTCCTGTAAATTGTTGACTTTTTCTCTGGCGACTATTTTGCCACCTCCGAGAGTATCCACGAGCAAATACATTGGAGGAAGCTGCAGGAGCTGCGGTAGCTGCTGCTCGTGAGTCCTAGCCATCTAGTTTAGCCCCTTCCGCACCGTGCGTAGCGGCGCGGGGGATACTCTCAGAGGTGGCACTATAGTCGGCGAAAAGCGGCCCGCCATTTACATATAACTCAGGCCCTGCCGTATCGGGAGTATTCTTGCCTGCCGTATCGGCAGTATTCTCGCGTGTTGGTAATTTTTTGTCGCCCGCAGTTAATCCTTGTTTTGCCGCCATCTAATCTCCGTAAAAAATCCGCTGCGTTCCGCGAAATTGTCATGCGCAGTGAATACTAATTTTGACACGATTGAATCACCGCAAAAGAAATGCGACTTTTACAACTGTCTGCGTTGTGAGGCTCTGTTTGGGTTAACTTTCTGAGTAGGTAATTTAGAACCGTTATTCCAAGTAGAGCCATTTATTCTTCGCATGCAGCTCTCCCCATCTTTTTAACTTCACTTTCTAGCTCCCTTTTCCAAGTGTTTTTTGGTCTTACTTTTTTTCTACGCCCCTGTGGGTTTCAGTGCAAAGACATTCTAGTTATATTGTTCTCAGATTTTCTCAATGTGTGTGGTATCCAACACCAGCGTCTTTTCTCCACTTCTTGGTCCACTGGAACTTGTTAAGTGCTCTTCCAAAGCTTTATATTAGTGATTCTATCATACCATTTAATTCCCTCTATTCTGCACAATCAACTGTTTTTTTTTTTTAAAGAAACCAAAAACTATAATGAATAATTATCAATTTTAATCAAACCAGAAAGCATATATTTTAATCATTTTACCCTGTAAGAATCTTGAACAAATGACCCTTTTCAAAATTTTGCTCAAAAGAAACACATACTTATAATTCTCTAAAACAAGACCCCAAGAAATCTGAAGAAAAGAAGAAGCAGAAGACATTTTTAGCATTGTTCAGTTTTTATAAAACAGTGGGTTGAAACCCATGACAACCGAGCAGACAGGCAAACCTGCTAGCTAATGCATCACTGCAGCACTAAAGTCACACACAAAAATTCATATTAATTTGTTTAATACACTCTTCTGAGTGAAATAATCTGTTTCAAGTAAGGAATTAATTACTAAATACAAAAGAAGCAATGAATTAACTGCTTCCTGTCTGATTGACCAAGAATTTGAAATAGCCGAAGGGATCAATGTGATGCCACTACAAGTTTATTATGACATCACAAAAACAAAACAACAACAAATTTTGTTTAGCTTTTAGATATATCTTCCAAACATTTTTTTTTTAATCTCTTCAATTTTATTTTTTTTTCTATTTTATTGTAAATATAATCGTACTGACCAGATTTACACACTATGTAGCTGCAATCAGTACTAAAGCTGCTTTGCTATACAGCTGCAGTGACCATTGCCAAAGACCAAACCAAAAAATTCCTGGAGAATGGCCTTCTCTTGGTGACAGGGCTAGATTTTCAAGCATCAAGTTGTACACAAATTGTTAATTATAATTACCTGAAATTGTATTTTGGTCATTCTTTCTTAATGACATTATCAGACCAAAACGAACCTGTTGAGCAGAGGAAAATAAGACATGACATAATATTTATGCAAAAAGTTATTTTTTGTAATTGCTTTCTGAGTTAAATAGTTTCATCTTAAATTAAACAACAAAGCAGCCATTATGTGATGCCTTCTTCCACTCAATTTTGTGTAATCAGAGGCTGTGATCTGTAGCTTCTTCTTCTTCTTTGCGTTCACCAGCTGTAAACTCTAGCGGAAGGTTCTGGTTGCTCGTCCACTACTGAACTGCAGTCCTGCTCCAGAACCTGAGTGTTGCGTGTGCATCAGTTTTACAGATCTCATTCTCTTGAATACAGACTGTTGGTTCCTTGCCTCTCCGGCAGATGCACTCCGACTTCAAAGGAAGCTCCCCAATTAGTCGTCTCTTACGACATGCTTTTGGGGAGGCAGTGGGTCTATTCTTGTTTTCCCCACAATGGGACCCTGGAACCCACACGGGGGTGATCTGTAGCAATCTTCCACATGGTAAATCAAAGGTGGTTCATGCTTTTCATCTCAGAATTAGCTTTGAATCAGGATGTTTCTGGTTGTACTTTTATATTTTTGAGTCTACCTACTGCATAACAGTAGTAATCTTATCTAGATCCCTTCTAAGAAAATCCTCCAACCAAGCCCACCGTCTTATTATTATAATGGTTTCAATGCTGTCTGCCTGGCTCCTGATAAGCAATTCTTTCCAATGGTGTTCACCCAGAAATGTAAAGTGTTATACAATTATTTTTTTTAATTTCATTAATTTTACATAATTATTATAAATTTGTCTTAACAGATAGACAGAACTACTACAGAAACTTCAGTCCCCAAACAACAAGTCTACATACATCTAACCTATCGAGGGAATGACGTTATGAAACGGCTATACGACCAGCTCAAAACAGCAGTCAGCCAAACTTTCTACGCTGCTTTGCCAATTATCAGGTTTAAAACTACCCCCGTGCCAACGCCCTTGGTGAAGCGACCCGTGTCGACATACACCAAATCAAATTGTATCTACCAATTTAAATGTAGCTGTGAAGCTGCTTTTGTGGGCAGAACTGGTTGACGCCTGAAGAAACGAGTCGCTGAGCATATTCCAGTATGGGTGGAAAAGGCCATGCAAAATAATATTCAAAATGAGAATACTGGCCGCAAAGATCACCCCTCTGCAATAGCACTCCATCTTCTAACATCTGGACACATGGTGACTAAGCACAACTCATTTCAAATCCTTCATACGCCAACCAATGGCAGAAGGCTAAGATTTCTCAAAGCTTCCGCGATTCGTCACCTGCACCCAGAACTCTGAATTCAGAAAGAGATGGTTCTCTCTTTACGGCTACCCTGGTAAACAACAGGCAGTCATGTTGTGTTTGATCGTTGTTGAAATTGTTCTTCAGTTATAAAGGATTCACTTATTTGCTTCACTTATGTAATTGTTACTGTAGTATGCACCTGACGAGATACAGCGAAATATGCCAGGCAATAAATTGTTTGTTTTCTTTGTTAAAAAATATAGACAGATATATCTTTGTAGTTAAAAAATTTTAGTATTAGTAACATACTTATTATACAAGGACAGACAGAGACATAACAGACTACATTTGTATTACACAAAGTAATCCTAACTTTCCTCTAATTGTTTATGTACAGGGGAACGGAAGGGGGGGTCTGGGAGAGAAACGTCAAAAGTAGGGTGGCCATCTTGAAACTGTCATTATGATGTCACTGTATTCATATTCATCGTGATGTCATGTGCTCAACACTCTTGACATCCTTAACAGCAACAAATACTGACAGCTTTTAAGACAATGGCATAGTCCTTGTAATTTATATCCTTTTTTAAGGATTTCAACTGAAGCCCCCTCGTACATGTAACTACGTACATATTACACAAGATATTTACAGACAGTGTATTTATATACATACAAAATCTAGGCTATCCTTTGCTTAACGGTCCCAAATTATCGAGGCCGAAAATATACCCTAACAGGGCCTCAGTGACAAGTAAATTGCAGACTTCCGGACTTCCGGTGACTACCGCTATTGCCGAGAGTATCTCCCACGCCGATACGCGCTGCGTGGAGCGGGGCTAAACTAGATGGCTGGGACTCACAAGCAAATAAAATGAAGGAAGCTGCAGGAGATGCAGTAGCTGCAGCTCGTGAGTCCCAGCAACTACGCTGCGCGTAGCGACATGGAAGATACTCTCGGCGGTGGTGGTAGTTGCCGGAAGTCTGCAATTTAAATTGCCGGAAGTAGCAATTTACATGTAACTGAGGCCTTGTTAGGGTAAATTTTCGGCCCCGACAATTTGGGACCGTTATTCTGAGGATAGCCCAAAATGTACAAGCACATATTTATATACATATATTCATGCACAATATGTAGAAAGTCAATAACACTCACATCTGCATCAGCAACCACAACATCTTGATTAATACTGCATTGTTCATTGGTGATCTTCTGTGACAGTGCAAGAGCAACAACGGTAAAAAACTGGATCACAGTAAAATGTGAAATACGTTCCATGCTGAAATAATCAGTCTTGTCAGATCAAATACTTCCAACAATATGATCAGAAGATGGAATGTCTATAGTTCATATTTAGTGGGCTTGCATGTAACTACTGCTGAAGTTTCTGCAAGAAAATAGAATAATGAAATTACTAGAAATATGAATCATATTTCATCATCATCATAAACCACTTCTGCCATTAAGCGTCGTAGGGAGGAATAATCATATTTAAAACAAGATTATCACAAGTATATTTGATTTTTCGCTTATTCTTTGCTTTCTAAGAGTTAAGCCGGTTTAATCCATTTTATCTGGGACCTTCTAGAGTAGTGGTCCTTGAGCTGCTGCTGCTGCAGATTTGTGTGTGTGTGTGACCTTTAGGTGACTATAATAATAAGCATTTTGTATAAGCAGTTTTAGTATGGCTGTGACAGAGTAATTTTCTACTGCTGGGCTG
>CAJHNH020002446.1:996264-1148764 GCA_905116865.2 Candidula unifasciata | reverse complement strand
CCAAGTATTTAGACATATCAACTTGCTTGAGGTTTGTCCAATTTACTTTGATGTTGCATTTTAGAGTCAGTTTTTTTTTATTACCTATCTATAAGCACCCATATACATTGAAATCCTGATACACACTGCTACGCTTAAACACATATCCGTATACATCCAAACATCTTCAGGCTGATAAAATAATAAATAATAACTGGGGGTATATTTGCCATACTGATAGTTTAATGAGGTGTGGAATCTTAGTTTAGACATCACAATGTGACAGCCTATAATGATCAAAACTGCTAGGAAAACTGAAATCCACTTAGCAAATAAGGTATGCTATAAAACAATATCATCATCTATGGCTTAGGCCTTGCAAACACGTTTTGTAATGCTGAGGTGCTGGGTTCGATCCCAGCTGCAAGTAATTTGGCAGCAGACAGCCCATTATTTATTTCGACAGTGTTACCGAGAGCTGACCTTTCTGTAGCAATGGCAAACTACTGAATGTAAACTGTTTAGTAAAACATAAACAGCCAAAACAAATGCTGGGATTGGTTCTGCAACATCCTGTAAAGGATACGCAACTTTATAAAAAAAAAAAAGAATAAGTAACATCAGTTGTATGTACATTACTATTGCCAGTGAGTTCAATCCTTAAATGTAAAGAAACAATATTATATCAAATTAAGAAAGCTACCCCTATTTATCTTCATGTTGCTGTTGTCACATAAGGCATTCACAAGTTATCTCAATTGCTGCCAGTCTGTTGCTTTTCTGCCCCAAAAAGCTACCCGAGTGCATAATAAACATATCAGATGCCATCTGGCTCAAGTGTGTAAGAGTAGATACAGGTATAGACCAACAGTACATTCAAGAGACAGAGATTTTGATGTGTTTATCAATATGGTTACCCAGGAAACATTGATAGGTGTCAGATCTAAGAGCATACAATCCAAAAATAAGTAGTGTAAGTACAGAAAACACAATTCAAAAAGATTTTAAACAAGTATTTTAAAGGGAATGCTTAATACATAGCTAAAAAAAAAAAATTTTCAAATGTGTTTATTCAGAATAAGTATAATTGTTTTGAGCATGTCAGATTATAAGTTCTGGATTATTCAATTTATGTGGTGGATACATTCATGCCTTTTGGGAAAAAATATTCCTATTACCATGAAGAGAAACTTTTACATACCTGGTGTCAATTTAAGTATTTCAAATTGTCTGTGAATTGGGTGTGATTTGTTTTTGTTTTTAAGTAACTGACAGCTGGAAATCTTAATTAGCTGTAGCATTAAATTTTTTAGCTGAAGGTAGGAGGGTGTCTACATGAACAATGACTGGAATATGAAGATTTCACTACATCATATTCAAATTTAAAAATTGATGATTTCATTAGCTGGTACTACTGCCTAAGCGATAGCAGACACCTGTTTGAGACTGTTTAAATCATTTTTGGACAAACTTTGATGATAAACACAAAGCATTTTTTTCCAGGCAGTATTTAATGGCGAGCAGTACTGGCACCATTTTTGTGGCATTATTTTTTTTATTGTAATAGGCACTTTGTTGAGAGTACCAGCACCTTTTGTTTTCTAGAAGAAAAGCCTTGATTAAACATATTCCTCATCACTATCCTGTTGTGCCTTTATATGTTGCACAGGGCTTGCAGTCTATTCCTCTGTTCTGTTCTATTATGTGCAATGAATTAAATATCATGTATGGAAGAATCCAGCACCTTAGGCCTCACTCCTTACCATTCATTTTATGGTTTCTTTTGGGCATCATTACTCTCTCAATCCCTTTATTTCCTATTTTAGTGCCTGTTTGGTGATTCTCTGCTTGTTTTTTTTTCTCAGGATGAGTCCAATATAGCGCCATCTTCTTTGTCTAATAACTGTTGTCACCAGTGATTGCCCAGACATTTCTGCCTCTTGAATTCATCCTATTCTGTGTTTATCATTTTCCGCAGGTATTTGTTTTCAAATGCATGTCTTGAATAGTTCTTTGTGACTTTCACTGGCAAATGTTAAAACTAAAATAACATTAGATTTGGTTTTAAAACTATACAATTTAGAGTTCTACATTTTGTTGAGACTTTTAAAAGCTTTTTTTGTGCTTTGCCAATCAGCATCATAATTTTTTTTTTTTCAATTCCTTTATTATCAGAAATACTACCTAAATAAGTATAATCAAGCATAAGTAAGTATTGACCTGTTCCTTTAATTCCTTTTGTCTCGCATGTTTCATCTGCTTGATCTGCTTTTGTTATCTGCAATTAGTGCTTGTCTTTTCAGAGTGTATTTGTAGTCCAACCCTTGATGCTATATTTTTTTCATGTCATGGTTGCTTTTACTTAGCAGAGCAATATTATCACCAAAACTGAAAACTTCCAACTGTGTGTTCCCCCACCCAGTCACTGTGTGTTCCCCCCCACCCAGTCACTACTGGTGTTTCCAACACAATTTTTCAACACCCAGTCAACTGTTATGCAAAATAACAGGGGAGATAAAAATGCTTCCCTGTTTAACTCCAGTTTCAACTGCAAACGAATCACTTAAACCATCATCTGTGTACACTGCACACTCTATACCTTCATATAATTTTTATTATTTTTATTCTTAGGCTACATCACAGACTTCCAAATGCCCCATGGTGATGTCCTGTGTAAACTATTTTACTATTTCCACTCTTAGGTCGATCTCCTTCCTTAGTTAGTCTAATGCCTCTCTTATCTTGCCTTGCACACACTTCCCGTCATTTTTAGGATGAAATTTTTCGTTATTTGAAGCCCTACTCTGGCTCTTTCCAGGGGCAGCAATATAGCCTGGTAATAAATATTGCCTAAAGGGTGAACGCGGTTTATGGGACCTCTCCACGGTGATCCTCACCCACATAGTGGCACATTGTGTCATCGTTGTTTATCGCTTGTGGGATGTCCTGGTGGGGTAGAAAGTCAGTCAGTCAGTCAGCCTTGCACACATTTTTAGCTGTTTTATCTTTCTTGTTGCCATCTTTTTTAGCCCTGATTTTTCGTTGTTGTTTTATCATTGCATATAGCAAGCTTCACTGTTTTTCTTTCTGGAATACACCAACATATGTGGTCACTTATCCAAGTTTTGATCATGCTTCTTTAGTACTGCACCAATCATTGCTGCTTCTAAAACTGTAGTCTTTACAATTTATATCCCTCAACACTTCTATCTCTGTCAACTTCAAGTGCTACAAATGTGTTTTTCTGCCCATAAGAACAAATATAGTAGTTGAATCAGCTGGTGAACGCGAAAAAGAAGAAAGAAGTTGAATCAAACAGCAGAAAAACAAAACACGGAATACAGAGAACATGACTTACCATAAAAGTGTATAGACACTTACTATTACCTAATATCACATAGATTAACAGGTAAGGGGGTCGTTGCCAATCCTTGAAATATTTTAGTTCCTGTTTACACACTTAGCTTTTGTAGCCTTTAAGAAAAGCGCCATCTAGTGAACAGGTAACATTTGCAGCGACTTTAGGGTCTCCTAGCACTATACATGTAGCCAGGTACACATGTCCTCTGTCCTACCCACACACCAGCAAGTGTGCAGGATGTAACGATGCCACAAAGAGAAGTTGTGCGTTAGTTTATGAAAAGTCGAAGGACTGCATTTCTCACATCATCATTATCGTGTGCTGGTAACTGCTGGAAACTGTTATGGTTCGCCACAGATCTCTTTACTGTGTTCTGAATCAGTGCTGCTGATGATATAAGAGTTAACACCATCTCGTCGACTTACGGGGGGGGGGGGGGGCGCAGAACCAAGACAACTTGAGCTCCCTTCATAGAAACATTTTAGAACATTTGTTAGGAGGGTCCCCCCCCCCCCCTCTTAACCCCCCTCTTTACCAACCATGTCTATAAGTTCTATTTTCAAGTGCTTGTTTATACACTCTATACTCTTTCGGATATATTAGTATTATCAGATAATTACTGGTGCCATCGGAATTATAACCCAGTGCTTGCTGTTGAAAATGGGGTTGAGGTGTTAACAGGAGTGTCCCGAGTGTTGTGATGTGAATTTTATATTCAACATGCAGATATATTAGTAGATCTATTTGTCATTCAAAATATTCTCATTATTGCCATTATTGCGCACTTAGATAAACCGTCAGCCCCCTCGGGGGCTACTTGCTAGAAAATGTGTAATGGGGCCCTCCTCCCCCCCCCCCACCCGACTCCAAACAGGGTATGGTTCCTTTCTGTCTTAGACCACCTTTCGGCATGTCTCTATCTCTGCCTCTGCTCCTTTTACTACTGCTATTAAATAGTATATATATATATATTAGGTTAGTTGCGTATCCTTTATAGGACTTGCAGAACCAGCCCCAACAGCCCCTGGCTGTTGCGTGGTTTTTCTAGTCAGATTTACGTCCAGTAATTTGCTATTGCTTCTCGATAGTCTGCTTTCTCGATACCACTGTTCGAAACTAACGCAAGGCGCTGGGATCGAACCCGGCATCCCGGCATTACAAATCGTTCGCATCGACTTAGCCACAAAGCCGACTTTATATATATATTATATATATATATATATATATATATATATATATATATATATATATATATATATATATATATATATATATCCCAGCTGCGGGCCATGTTCCACTGGAGGATAACGGGCAACCAAACACAATAAAATAAAAGACAATTTAAAAAATAAATTATTTCAACCTATCTATGCCACAAAGACCACACAGCACATGGCTTTGCTGGAGACATAGTGAATTTGTAAGCAGACCATAACACAACTTTTTCAGGAAGTGAAATGTCAAAAACATGTCCTGTTTTACCTTACAACACCCATTCAAAGCAACACCCCCCCCCCCCCCTTGTTTTTTCAGGGGCAGTAAATGAAGAAGATAAAACAGGCAATCAAGACTGATAACAATAGAAGATCGACATGGTGCTGTTAAGACATTCTGTTATTAAGACTCGTGTTGTTAGGGTATGGTGTTGTTAAGACATGGTGCTATTAAGACATGGTGCTGTTAAGACATGGTGCTGTTAAGACATGGTGTTGTTAAGACATGGTGTGCTTAAGACACGGCGTTGTTAAGACATAGTGTGGTTAAGACATGGTGTTGTTAAGACTGGTTTTCTGAAGACATGGTGTTGTTAAGACATGGCGTTGTTAAGACTGGTTTTCTGAAGACATGGTGTTGTTAAGACTGGTTTTCTGAAGACATGGTGTTGTTAAGACTGGTTTTCTGAAGACATGGTGTTGTTAAGACTGGTTTTCTGAAGACATGGTGTTGTTAAGACATGGTGTTGTTAAGACTGGTTTTCTGAAGACATGGTGTTGTTAAGACTGGTTTTCTGAAGACATGGTGTTGTTAAGACTGGTTTTCTGAAGACATGGTGTTGTTAAGACTGGTTTTCTGAAGACATGGTGTTGTTAAGACATGGTGTTGTTAAGACTGGTTTTCTGAAGACATGGTGCTGTTAAGACATAGTGTGGTTAAGACATGGCGTTGTTAAGACTGGTTTTCTGAAGACATGGTGTTGTTAAGACATAGTGTGGTTAAGACACGGCGTTGTTAAGGCATAGTGAGGTTAAGACATGGTGTTGTTAGGACTGGTTTTCTGAAGACATGGTGTTGTTAAGACATGGCTTTGTTAAGACTGGTTTTCTGAAGACCTGGTGTTGTTAAGACTGGTTTTCTGAAGACATGGTGTTGTTAAGACTGGTTTTCTCAAGACATGGTGTTGTTAAGACATGGTGTTGTTAAGACTGGTTTTCTTAAGACATGGTGTTGTTAAGACTGGTTTTCTGAAGACATGGTGTTGTTAAGACTAGTTTTCTGAAGACATGGTGTTGTTAAGACTGGTTTTTTGAAGACATGGTGTTGTTAAGACATAGTGTGGTTAAGACATGGTGTTGTTAAGACTGGTTTTCTGAAGACATGGTGTTGTTAAGACATGGTGTTGTTCAGACTGGTTTTCTGAAGACATGGTGCTGTTAAGACATAGTGTGGTTAAGACATGGTGTTGTTAAGACTGGTTTTCTCAAGACATGGTGTTGTTAAGACATGGTGTTGTTAGTGTGGTTTTTTAAGACATGGTGTTGTTAAAGACTGGTTTTCTGAAGACATGGTGTTGTTAAGACATGGTTTTGTGAAGACTGGTGTTGTCTAAGAAGTTTCTGGGTGGTGTTGTTAAGACATAGTGTGGTTAAGACATGGTGTTTGTTAAGACTGGTTTTCTGAAGACATGGTGTTGTTAAGACATAGTGTTGGTTCAGACTGGGTTGTCTAAGACTGGTTTTCTGTTAAGACATGGTGTTGTTAAGACATAGTGTGGTTAAGACACGGCGTTTTTAAGACATAGTGAGGTTAAAGACATGGTTTTGTTAGGACTGGTTTTCTTAAGACTGGTGTTTCTTAAGACATGGCTTTGTTAAGGACTGGTTTTCTGAAGACACGGTGTTGTTAGGCATAGTGAGGTTGAAGACATGGTGTTGTTAAGACTGGTTTTCTGAAGACATGGTGTTGTTAAGACTGGTTTTTTGAAGACATGGTGTTGTTAAGACATGGTGTTGTTAAGACTGGTTTTCTGAAGACATGGTGCTGTTAAGACATAGTGTGGTTAAGACATGGTGTTGTTAAGACTGGTTTTCTGAAGACATGGTGTTGTTAAGACATAGTGTGGTTAAGACATGGTTTTTGTTAAGACTCGTTTTCTGAAGACATGGTGTTGTTAAGACATAGTGTGGTTAAGACATGGCGTTGTTAAGACTGGTTTTCTGAAGATATGGTGTTGTTAAGACATAGTGTGGTTAAGACATGGTGTTGTTAAGACATGGCGTTGTTAAGACTAGTTTTCTGAAAACATGGGGTTTTTAAGACATAGTGTGGTTAAAACATGGTGTTGTTAAGACTGGTGTTCTTAAGACATGGTGTTGTTAAGAGATGGTGTTGTTAAGTAATGCTGTGATGGTCGAAGTCACTCCACCTCTGACATTTCCATACTGGTTCAGTCCTCTGATACAGCAACCATCCTTCTTTTTCCTTCTTCTTTCTTCGGCTATCTTCCGAATAACGGTCCCAAATATTCAAGGCCGAAAATATACCCTAACAGGGCCTCAGTCACGTGTCAGTTGCGAACTTCCAGTGACTTGAATTACGCACTTCCGCCGCCGCCGAGTGTATCTCCCACGCCGCTACGCGCTGCGTGGACTGGGGCTAAGCTAGATGGCTGTTACTCACGAGCAGCAGCTACCGCATTTCCTGCAGCTTCCTTCATTTTATTTGCTCGACTATGAATTTGAACTCCCCCCCCCCCCTCACCCACTCACCACCACCACCTCTTCTTCTTCTTTTTTTTTAAATCGATTTGTAAGGATACTAAAGGGTCCCCTTTTACCATTGAAATAAAAATCTTAATTTACAGTATTTTGTTCACACATTTTATATTATTTCAAGTATAGCGTTTTATTTGTTTGCTATTCCGCATAATAATATTATCCTTACTGTACAATTAAACAATGCGTTTTCTAGGGATGGGGTGCCTCAAAGGGTTTAAGCCGCGAGTAACTGTGTAAGCATAATGTTATTTTTATTATTATGGGGAAGGGGTTGATTAACCCCCGATCCTGCCCCTCCCCATCAATGTTTTATCGTTGGCGACACTCGCTCTCTACTGCTGCCTTATTTGTTTTCAGATTTGCTTTATTTAATGCTGAAGGCTGCACCTGAGGCTACTACCGCCCTCCCAGGCCAGTCGAAAGCGCCCTCACATTTGACCAGACATCTACCGTTCTAATGCAGCCAGGGGGAGGTAGAGCTTTTTCGAGAAACACTGGTCTAGAAGGATATAATACTCTTCATTAAAATTTTTATATGTATGAATAAAGCAACGAAACAGGCATGGCTTGGTCATTAATAGCGTCAAACATTGATGACGTAGAGCTCTATTATTTATTATGTACTACTTTAAGCAAAATATGACATTAGAATTCTTAACCTTGACAAGCATTCAGGAAAATTAATTTTGTCTACTGCATTAAGAACAAAAATTGCAAAGTTTGGTTCAACGTTTTTTTTTTTTTATTTTTTTTTTTCAAAACAATGAAGAGTCTTTCCTACATATAAGCAATCGTTCAATAAACAAAACTTCGTTTGAGAGAATACTGTTGAATTGTTAATGAAGTAACTCGGTCATGTTTGGCTTACTGAAACTACTGGCTGTTTTTTTTTTTTTTACCCACTCATAAAAGAACACTTGACGTGTGTAAAAATACCATGCTGGATCCATGTCGTTTATCTTCCCCTTTTGTGCCGAATAATTTCAGGAGCTTTGCCAATATCTCCCCCAGGATGACGTCACAGGACAGTCCGATATTTTGAGGGTGGTAAGAGCGGGTTTCCCGGCTTTCTTATGCTTTTAACTAACCCCAAAACATCTAGAACTGGGCCTAACCCCAACCCACCTACGTCCAACGAGAGAGTGCAGCCTAGGTCCTACGACTGCATGCAGCCTAGGTCCCACGACTGCATGCAACCCATCTACCACCCCCTAAAATATTCGACTGTCTGTTTGGGGGGCGATATTGTGATAAAAGCTAATTTCATCCACCTGATGGCATTTACTTTTCGCCAAAGTTTTCTGAGAAGCATTCGTAAAGCCAAGTACTGTGGTATCATGTATGACTCGACTTCTGAACAAACACACCATGATCAGATGTCACAGGTAGTGAAGTAGGTGAAAGTTGATTTTGAGAGGAAAGAAGTCTTGTGTTCAAGAGTTCTTCTTTGGTCTTAACCAGAAGGATGATAAGAGCTTGGCTCAAGGCATCTTGAACCAGCTAGAGAATTATGAAATGGAACTTAAAGATAGTTAATCTGTGCAATGACAACGCTTCTGCAATGACTGGACACATAAGTGGTGTCCAACAAAGAACGAATGATGGTGACTTTTTTTTTTTTTTTTTGAAACCATTCAAGCTCTCTACCTTTTTTTTTTTTTTTTTACTTTCTTTTTCTGTCGTTCAACAGAGCGGTAGGAAAAACTTAAACATGCAGTCGCCGTGGTTATAAAATCGGAGTCTTAAACTAGATTGAGTGCAAGGCTGTAAACCCTGTTAACACGCACCTTGAAAATATACTGCATGTCCACGGGCTTACACTGGAAAAATTACACACTTTAGCAGTATACACCCAGTATATTTTGCTATCCCTTTAATTTTACCTGCAAAGGAATTAAACAGGCTTCCCAATTAATGACTACAATGACTTCACAAGTAGCTCCAAACTGAGCAATGGCTAATGCAAGTTTTACAACAATTCAGTGAATCTGTCTCTCTGCTGTTTCCTAGCTCACATGCATACCCTGGAGAAAATATCCAAAGGACGTTAACGACCTGGAATCTCCGAAGTAAAGTTTGTCATTCTGCATGGAACATACCTATCTCCACCTTTCTCAACATGCTCTGTGAGCCTGTTACTATCATGACAGTGGGTCAACTAGTTTTTTTAGCCATCAGTAAGTTGCCAGTGACCTCCTCCGCTTCCATTCTCGAAGTTGTAAATATTTTTCAATAATTAAAGAATAATTACGATCAGTCCCAAACTTAATTAGGCAGTAAAAGAGTTAAAATATTGATTATACATCTGACCCATTGACAGTCCATTCAACTTTCTGACCTGTGCAGACATTCATTTGTTGAGTGCATTGCCGACTCCATATATTGCTAAGCGGATCAGCCTAACTAAGCTACCAGGAAGTCAACTGCTGTTAACTACAATATTCAAGCTGTGTTAGACTCCGTTGCTGTTCTATGTAAAACCTTAACTAGAACACTTGATGTTCAACATCCAGTAAAAACAGGGCAATCATATATAAGTATCTCGTAATGATTTCCCTGTCCCAAAAGCTAGACTAGTGTGTGTGTGTGTGTATGTGTGTGTGTGTGTGTATGTGTGTGTGTGTGTGACTATGTTAACGGCTTGGTGTCGTGGACGGAAGGAAGGGGGGGGGGCGATTAATTGGGGTACAGTTTGCTGAATAAGTTATAGAGGCCAACCTCCGCAAGACTGGAGAGAAGATGTTGAATATACATTGGCCATGAAAGCAGACACAGACCTCTGGCTAAAGAAAAATGTAGAAACGTTCTGTAATGAACTTGCTTATTTATGATGATGATGAATGTATGACAGGCGGGCGTGAGTTTGAGAATTAAGATCGTCTAGCTAACACAGTTGCCACGAACTTTGTAGGTTCAGTTTTTTATTTTGCCCTGACAGAATAATTATCTTTTCCTTTTTAAAAAGCATTTAGGGGTGATGGAGGGAAAGGTCTTTGATGAGGAATTAAAGGAGAATAAATAACGAAGAAACATGCTATATGTAACAAAGTGCCAAAGTACAAATGAATGAGACAGTCGAATCATTTGATTAAACGAGCATATTATATATATATATATATATATATTATATATATAATATATATATATATATATATATATATATATAATATATAGCAATGGCTGGAAATTTACTTCAGAGTTAAAATAGACTGAGTGAAAACAGAGATGAGAAAAGCCCCAGCAACTGAGTGTGTATGGATACCAAGCATCAGTTGGTCAACATTACAGGGTATTACGTGGATATACTGTCCGGGGTATGCTGGAGTCTTAGGGAATGAAAGTGCTCTTTAGTCAATGGTCAGACATGAACATGGAAGCCGCCGTGATGTTGCGGCTAGATGCTCGCCTGCCAGCGCGAAGACCCCCATACAAAAATAATTAACTCTATCTGCAGTATTCAGTTATGTGTATTAATGCCTTCACAGAACTTCAACCTCGTGAAGGCAAGCGATTGTGAAGATTGATTGTCATCGCAGTTGCTGGTGAACCTGCTGTTATTTTTTTTTCTTGTTGTTGTTGTTGTTGTTGTTGTTATTCTTTTCTTCTTCTTCTTCTTCTTCTTCTTCTTCTTCTTCTTCTTCTTCTTCTTCTTCTTCTTCTTCTTCTTCTTCTTCTTCTTCTTCTTTTCTTTTCTTTCTTCTCTTCTTCTTTCTTCTTCTTCTTCTTCTTCTTCTTCTTCTTCTTCTTCTTCTTCTTCTTCTTCTTCTTGCTCTTTTTCTTCTTCTTCTTCTTCTTCTTCTTCTTCTTCTTCTTCTTATTTCTTCTTCTTCTTTCTTCTTCTTCTTCTTCTTCTTCTTCTTCTTCTTCTTCTTCTTCTTCTTCTCCTTCTTTCTTCTTCTTCTTCTTCTTCTTCTTCTTTCTTCTTCTTCTTCTTCTTCTTCTTTTCCTTCTTCTTCTTCTCTTCTTCTTCTTCTTTCTTCTCTTCTTCTTCTTTTTCTTCTTCTTTTTCTCCTCCTCCTCTTCCTGCTTCTTTCCCATTCAAACGGCAACCTGAATATATTTCAGGATAGCTTCAATCAGTTTGAAGCTGATGTCATCTTCATGAATAATAATCTCGTAGTTTGTGGTGTAAATGTTAATGTGTGTGCGTTTGCGAGTACGTGTGTGTGTGTGTGTGTGTGTGTGTGTGTGTGTGTGTGTGTGTGAAGACACCAGTCTCGACAAGGACAGTTATGTTACAATGATTAGAATCATAGAATCTATTAACTACAATAAATAAGTTTCGGACAGTGTTGTAATCAAAGTTTACTTTCGGTGTTCAAGTTTGAGAATCACTGTCTCCCCCCCCCCCCTCCTCTCCCTTCCCCCTCCCAGTGTCTTGTTCTGGTAACAGTATTTCTGCTCCTAAAAATGACATGTAGCAACCCCCAAAGGCATGCTCCCAAAACCACGTCATCGTAGAACTTTCGTTTGACAGAATAAATCTCGCGAAGGACACTGCCAAATAGTCATGTGTCAATCTTTGTATTATACTCGTATGTTGTCTTTCCGAAAGACTTTAGAATCTGTGTGTTTCCGCAGCCTGTCACCTCCAGATTAAACAGGAAGCAGGATACTGGTGTTTGGTGCTGAACAACACATTATTGTTGAACAGAAAGGCCTAAAGATTGTGTAGTTGCGCGTCGTTTACCACAAGAACACAATGGCAGAGGCTCCGCCACTGGGAAATCTTGTGCAGGTTCAATCCAGTAACAATGTTTCGTTATGGGGCTCAGTAGATTTAAACTTTGTTTGAGCACCCACAGATGATGATGATAAATATTTTTATTTTTGATGTTTGACACAATCATAACTAAATATAGTAGTATATCTAAGAGAGAACTGGTTGACTGACTGTCTACCCCACCCGGACATCACACAAGCGATAAACACCCGATGACACAAAGTGCCACCATGTGGGTGAGGATCATCGTGGAGAGGTCCCAGAAACCGCCTTCAGCCTTTAGGCCATATTTATGGCCAGGCTATATTGCGGCCCCTGGCCAAAGCCAGAGTAGGGCTTCAAATAACGAGAAATTTCATCTTAAAAAGGACGAGAAGTATTTAAAAGTGAGGACATCAATGCATGGTTAAGTTAGGAGCCCCCTTGCAAACTGTCTGGGGTGTGGCATGATGGGGTGCGGTAGAAAGAAGCACAATCCCCTGAAATTACTGGGAGGCCTTCCCTCAGTTAGTGGTGGGGTGTGCCTGAGCCACTAGGCTCCAGTTCCTGTGACAAAGAGCTTTGTCGAATTCCATGATGTGAAAAGGACACTTGCAGACAAAATATAAACATGAGCCTTGTATTGAATTACAACACTCTTATATCTGGAAATTTGGTAACGCTAAAAACGTATTTATTATATAAGAGCAAAAGTTAAAAATATATCCCACGAAAGGCATTGACATTATGTTGTATCTAAATTATTTGCAGACCAAGTGTCTCTGTGAATAATTGTTACACTCATTCTTCTTCTTCTTCTACTTTACGTCCTCTTCTACCACTGCGGGTGTCGAGGGAGATATAAGGTCGTGCTTCGTGCTCTTCTGGCTGCTTCGACCATAGACACATCCTGGTGCTGTAGAGTTTCTCTCATGTTATCTTCTCATATTGTTCTTAGTAGGGCTGTACGGAATAGTGATTTTCTCTATAGTGAATATTCTAAAAAAAAAAAAACACACACACACACACACGCACACATTGATAATGTAAAATGCACGCTGACCTTTTACTTCACATAAAGTAGCACAGAATAGTCATCTTCTTCTTTAGCATTCTGACCCCTTGAGGTTTACTGCTGTAGATATCACTCGTCTCCATTCATCTCTCTGACTGGTCTTCTCTTCACATTTTGTAACACCAGTTGTTTGCAGGTCTTGCTAGACATTATTTCTCGAACTTCTTCTTTTTCTGCCTCGTGGTCTACGTCCGTTCCTCTGCCAGGTGTATACAGTTCTACTTCTCTGTCATTTGACATTCCTTCCATATGCCCCAACCATTTTAGTTTGTTAGCTCTCATGATGCCAGTGATCAATGGTGATTTAAACAGATTATGTGTTACGTTGTTGCTTCTCACTCTCCATTCCCCGCTTTTAGCATCTTTGACGGGTCCAAAGTTTTGTTGTTAGACTGTTTTCGAAAACCTGTAATGAGACTTCATCTCTTTTATTTCTGCTTCAATTTTTAGAGTCTTATAAAACGACTGGTCTTATCAACGTTTTACATATTTTGATCTTGGTGTTGCGAGACAGACACTTGGACTTTAGCAGATGTTGAAGGGCATAGTATACTTTATTTCTAGATTGTATTCTAGATTGTATTTCTTCTCTCATCATGTTGGAGCAGTTGAAGTTTTCGCCCAAGTACTTATATGTTTCCGTTCGCTTGATTTTCATATAATGTCGGAGTTTATATTCTTTCCATGTCTAGTTAGTATTCGTTCAGAATAGTAAACATTTAAAAACATTTTATGTTTTGCATCCTTCAGTCAGTCTGTGGTAACTAATAACTAGGAATGAAAGAATCGTAAGTATTATAACAAGTAACTAAACTTGGACATTGTCACTCATAGCTTACAAAACCAATCGTTCCATGTTATCAGTTTTTAGGCCGTGTAAGCATAAGCGGCTGTAAGGTAACTACTATTCGTATTCGGCCCGACTGCAACTATTCGGCCGAATACCGAATAGTCTATAGGTCCACTATTCGGCCCCGAAGCGAATACGAAGCGAATATTCGGTACAGCCCTAGTTCTTAGTCTATTTCTTGCTCTACGCCCCTCTCCTCTTTTGGTATATGCTTTGTATGGTATAAGCTTCAGAAAGCATTCTCTCCAAGTGGGAAAACCATTTGATTCCCTGTCTTTGTATGTAATTTAGAATTGGTTCTATGCCCACTTTATCTTGTATGATCTCATTTCTGATTGTATCTCTTCTGGTCACTCCCGCAGTCTTTCTCAGACACCTCATTTCCATAGTTACTAATTTTCATTTATGTTTTGTTGTGAATGACCACGTCTGGCATTGGTAGCATAGGATGGGAATGAATATGCTTTGTATGAGATGTCTCTTTGTGCTGACTTGGATTGCCTTATGCTGTAAGAGCAGTTCTATCTGAGTCGTTTAATTTGATTTTGTCGGTTTTTATACCTCCTTTAGTCTTCAAAATGTATCGTGTTAGCGTATTTAATTGTTCAGGTGGTGTTGCCGAGGTGTAGCAGATAGACGCTCGTCTGCGGATTGGAAGGTCGTGGGTTCAAGCCCTGGAGTTGCGGACTTTTTCAAAAATGATCTTGGCTTCCAGGTCGACCCAGCCTTGAGTGTGTACCAGGTACAGCTCTGGGAAGTAAATGCGGCTGGCGTGACATCATAATCATAAAAAAAAGGTTGTTGCGTATCCTCTAGAGGACGTTGCAGAACCAACCCTAACAGCCCCTGGCTGTTGTGTGGTTTCTCTAGGCAAATTTACGTCCAGTAGTTTGCCATTGCTTCTGGACGGTCGGCTTTCTTGATACCACTGTCGAAACCAACGCAAGGCGCATTGCCCGCAGCTGGGATCGAACCTGGCATCCCGGCATTACGAAGCGAAGTGTTCGCATCGACTTAGCCACAGAGCCGACTATCATAATCATATGTGTATTATAATCCTCGTATTAGACTTTGTATTCAAATGATTATTTCTGCTCATAATTCTTCGTAGTCTTCTTTTGTTCGCTTTAAATAGATTATCTATATCTGCAATGTTGTCTCTGTATAAACGTCACTGTCTTTTATAATTCACTCAGCGACCCCTAAAGTTTGGCTTGCACCAATGTTTCTCTTGGTCAAAAGTTTTTCCTTGATATGTTCTATTTTGGGACAGTTTTTGGGGACGTGTTCTGTTGTCTCAGGTGCTAATTCACATTCACACATGGCTGATTCGCCAATCTTAGGTTTTATTTACATGTGGCTGCGAAGTCGATTGTGTCTTGTTCTAAGACATAAAATAATGATATACTCTGATCATTCCATTCTATCGTAATCTTCTTTCACCGGTTTTGATTTTCTAGTTGATTTTATTAACCTCTTCTTTTGTTGATAAGAGACTGGTACGTCAGATTGTTCTTTGTGTGCAACCTTCCTTTTCTTGTTTTGCTCATTATTGAAAAAAGATAGGCACAAAAGGTCGGTCAGCGTTTTGTAAAACAGTCAAGCCGTGTGGAAACTATATTATTTAACCTCTCAACTACATGTTTTCTTCAGATGGACGAACGGCATCTCCCATCTCCATTGCTCAGAGTTAAACGCTCACTAAAAATATGGGGAAAATGTGAAGGCTCCTGTTATAACAACAGTGAACAAACTAATAGCGAGAACGCCCGCCAGGACCTTGAGCGGATTAGCCCAGTGTCAACATCTTTAACCAGCAACAAAATGTCCTCTGTTTTGTACACCGACAAATAAATTCTCCCGGACGCGTATTAAAATGTCAGTGCGGGGCCTCTGTGTCCTTTATTTCGTTTCATCTGACCAAGTTGTCTCGGGTCTCCACTTCCCAGAACTCCACCAATCAAACATGATAATCAGGATACGTCTTTGAGATTGTCCGCAGTGATCACGGAGTCGTTATTTTAAAAAGTTTAATTTGTTTAAGAGATATTTGAAAAAGCTTTAGTGATATTCATTATCGAATAACCACACCAACTACTAGCTGACTGTCTAAAGCAGTCTATAGGCTTTAGCAACCGTTAAAGAACGTTTTTTTTTTTTTGTTCTCAAGCATCGGCCAAAATTTTGGGAATTTAAATGTCTTATGCCACAGATGATTGTTACCCTTCCTAAGTTGCGCAGTGCGTGAAGTTGTTAATTTTGCATAATCTGGCTTAAAAAGAACATGTTTCTGCAGATTTCCTAAATTATAACCATATCAGTACGTTTGTTAAAATCTAGTTATCTAGTTCAAATTCGTTGTCAGCGGACCGCAAGAAGCCATCACCAAATGTTTGTCATGAAGATGCATCAATTAACTACTATAAGCCTGGTGTTGGCAATCGCCGTTAACTGCGTCATGGCAGAGGATGAGGGCGGCGAAGACTACTATGGCGAAGAGACGTGCGAGAACGAGAGCTTCTACTGTGATTATGACGATGCTTCTATATTCTACAGATGTATTGACGGCAACTTCCACACATTTCATTGCCCTTCTGGTCTGCACTTCAGGTAGGTTTCTCAGTTTATTTACAGAGCAAACAACCGTTCATTGTCTTGTACCATTATATGTCGCATAGGCCTCGCAGTTTATCTCCCTATTTCGTTGTATCAAGGGTAATTATTTCGATATCATGGATGGAATTCAGTCCAGCACCTTCGACTTACCGCACCAAAGTTTCTTTTAGGGACTGGTTTTTTTTTTTTTTACGTCTTTGCTTTCTCAATCTTTGTATTTTCCATTGTAGCACATGCTTGGCGATTCTTCGCTCGTTTATTCTCAGGATTTGTCTAGTATAGCGCCATCTTCTGTGTCATGTAACCATTGCTACCTATGGTGGTCAATACATTTCTTTTAATTCTTCACCCCTCTTAAATCCTTTCTATTTTATTTTCAAAATTTTCCTCAGGTATTTCTTTTAAAGTGCATTTAACTTTCGTTCCATCTATTTTGTAGATCTCCAACTTTTACTGGCATATTTTAAAACCTAACTAAGATAAAGAATTGAAAGTACGTAACTTAGTTTGAAAACTATTTACAATTTAGAGTTATGTGTCTGTTTTAAAAACTACACAATTTATAATTTTGAGTCTGAGTTCTGACTTTTTGAAAATAAAAGCCATTTTCAAGCCCAGTGGCATAACGGGGCATATTTTTTTAATAGACTGGACAGTATTATAAGTGTGATATTGTCGACATCACGCAGACAGCGTTTCTTTCCCAGAACATTTCCTTTCACCAAGTTTAGGCCTGGCTGACATGAGAACCAAGCCATATAACTTGTAATAAATACAACTTGATGTACATTCGAACCTAAGACCTTGGAGTAGCCAGACATATGCTTAGGCTGTATTTTAACGCTGCTGATATTTTTTGCCCATCCTACTGCTACTGCAGTACTCGCAATTGCTATAGTCCGTTCAAAAAGTTGTACCCAACTTTAAACATCTGGAACTTGATGAGATTTGGCCCGCAGGCTGTTAAATAATCATATCCTTTTTAAAATAATTATAATGTAAACAAACATACATTTTTTACTCTGTGTTATTGTTTGGTTTATGAGTGGGGGGGGGGGGGGGGGAGATAGACACCGACTGAAACAATACGATTAGCATATTTGCAGTAAATATAAATGGCACGAATTCGGCAAAACATAGCTTTGCCCGCGTTTATGAGGTTTTCTGTGCGAAAAACTTAGGGCGCGCTTATTTTGAAAAGGGAAGTGGTACGTCGTGTACTGTCATAATGCTGTTAATTGCCTCATAAAAGAGTACACGATTTGTGTCAATTATTGTGAGTGTGCGTGTGGTTTTTTTTTTTTTTTTTTTTAAGGGATAAAATATTACGAAGATCAAAGAAACTTTTCACTGTAAGAAAAAACTAGCACCTGTTCAACTGTAAATTATGAAACCATAAGGATCTGAGAGATCTTAAACCACGTGCAAAAAGTTACGTTGATCCATAGAGGAGTTTTCGAGATGTTTTTCAAAGTTCAAAGGCACGACTTTTAAAATGGATTATACCACATATCCTATTACTAAAGATTAGTTGCGTATCCTTTACAGGACGTTGCAGAACCAAACCTAACAGCCAGGGACTGTTGTGTGGTTTTTCTAGGCAAATTTACGTCTAGTAGTTTGACATTGCTTCTGGACGGTCGGCTTTCTTGATACCACTGTCGAAACCAACGCAAGGCGCATGGCCCGCAGCTGGGATCGAACCAGGTATTACGAAGCGTTCGCATCGACTTAGCCACAGTGCGATCCTATTACTACTATTTATCAACTGTAGGACTACAATTAAGTTTTTACTTTTTCAAACTTTTTTTTTTTTTTAATGCGCACTCATGGTGTTTGAAAGGATACAATGTTGCCTTCAGATGTTAAACCATATTCGGATAAGCTATCGAGGTCCCATTTTGCAAGTACACTCTTTTGGACAACAATGTAATGTGACGCGATATTCGGTTAAAAATAGTCCACAGATTTTTGTGATTCGAAAATATCCTCTTATTGTTAACGAAATAGACAAACGATCTGTATAAACAATACTGTGGCAGTGTGTAAACAATAGTGTACTAGCACCACACATATGACACTATGTAAAAGTAAAAAAGAGTAAAGATCCCTTGCCACGCCTTTAGGCGTTTCTGGTATATGGGAAAAGCGCCCATATTTTGTCAGACCATCGGCACTAGGTGGGTAACGTGGTCAGCATTACGCCGGCCGTTTTTACTTCCCCAGGACACCCATCCGGGTACCCATTTCAGGCTGGGTTGACCTGCGACGCCTCATACCACGATAAAATTTCACGTAGCCGGCAGTGGGTTTTGATCGCGGTACGTTGGAATTACGAGTCGGACTCGCAACGCCTAAGCCAGGGACACTGCATATGACACTATAACATACCTTTATATATTTTAAGAGTTTATAGAAAACAAATTCGCAGAAACCTAAAAAAGTCGAAGTCGATGCGTGCTAATCGTCTGATCGTTGCTTATATATAATTATAGCCAAAAAAAAGTAGAAAATATAATAAACATACAAACATCTGTATGGGTAATTATATGTTATTGTGTGTGTGTGTATATATATATATATATATATATATATATATATATATATATATATATATATATATATATATATACACACACACACACACATAAAATGCATCATTTAATTAATACACTGATACAATCAGACGGTTACTGGTACCATCGGATTTTTAACTCTTCGCTTGCTGCTGAAGACGGGGACAAAGCGCTTATGGGGGTGTCCTAAGTGCTGTGATGTCGATTCTTGTTCAACATTCAACATTAGTTAGTTAGTTAGTCTTTCCTCTTGTGTCGAGTGCGGCACATAGGGCAGAGGTCATGACTCTCCGTGCATGGCGGTTCGTTGCAATCCGTTGTAGGTCTTGGATGTTTGAGTGGCCCATGAGCGAGCCTTCCCTGATGATAGTTCTACGTAGGGTTTCCCTTGGTCTTCCACGAGATCTTTTCCCCTGTGGTGTCCAAATGAGGGCTTGGTAAGGAAGTCTTGATTTATCCATTCTAAGGGCGTGGCTGACATAGTTCCAGCGGCGTTTTCGTATAAAATTAGACACATACTCTTGCCTGGATTCTTGCCTTATTCGTGTATTGGTTCGGAAATCTGACCATTTGGAATTTAGTATTCTTCTAAGGCATTTATTGTCAAAACTGTCTAATTTTGTGTCTAGAGTTTTCGTTGATTTCCAGCTCTCGCATCCATAGGTTAGTACTGGAATCACACAAGAATTTAAGATCTTGAGTTTTGTGTGTTTGCTAAGTGTCTTTGATTTCCAGATGTTAGACAGTTTATTGAAGGCACTAGATGCCAGTGCTATTCTAAATGGTATTTATGGTGCGGTATCTCCTGTAGATGACATCTTGCTCCCTAGATAAGTGAAACTGTTGACTTTTTCAAGGCTGTTGTTGTTCAGTGTGATATCAACTGAACTGTTGGTAAAGTCTAGAATTTTTGTTTTTGCGGTGTTAATTTGGAGTCCAATTTGTTCTGAGAATTTCTGGAGTCGATTGATTTTTTCTTGGGCGTCTGTGTGTTCTGAACTCAGGAGTGCTATGTCGTCGGCGAAGTCTAGGTCTTCCAGAATTTTGTCAACCCATGTAATGCCTAAATTTGGCGTTATGTATGCACTTGCGCATGACCCAGTCGATTGCCATACCAAAAAGCATCGGCGATAGGACACAGCCTTGCTTCACTCCTGTTTCCACCGGGAACCAGTCAGAATTGCCGGAATCAGTTCTTACACAGCATCGTGTTTCATTATAAAAAGATTTTATGATGTTGATATATTTGATGGGGAAACCATAGATGTTAAGAAATTTCCATAGTGTTGGACGATGGATACTGTCGAAGGCTTTTTGAAAGTCGACAAAGTTTATCAATAATTTCGACTGGAATTCTGTAGAATCTTCAACAATTATTCTAAGAGTAAAGATGTTGTCTATGCATGACCGCTTGGATCTAAAACCGGCCTGTTCTTCCCTTAATCTTTCATCTATGGATTTTTTCAATCTTTCTAGTATTCAACATTAAAAGGAGTCAAATAATCTCTCCTATAATTTATTGGATAAATAGATTAAACGAAAGTCTTTACATCAATCCATAAAAAAATTATATCAAACAAACAAAACAAAATAGTTCGTAATGATAATTTTTATCAATAATAATTTTTTTTAACATAATTATATTTTTTTTTAAACCTGTGTATATGTATAATACCTTGGGCAGCCAAAAAGAGCAACCAAGAGGTTTTGAAAGAGGCGGGAGCCCGAAGACAACGTATCACAGACATCAGAAGAAGACAGTCATCATTTTTCGGCCATGTTATGAGAAGAGGGAAAATAGAACATGTGGTGACCACTGGAAAGATCTGTGGAAGGAGGGATAGAGGAAGACATGGAGAGAAGATTCTTGACAGTCTTGTTGCATGGCATGGAGGTGTGTCGGCACACGAACTGATACATGCTGCAGGAGCTCGCAGATTGTGGAGAGGCATGATCGCCCACGCCAGTCGGCAAGGCACCTGATAATGATTATGATATTTATTTGTTGTCCAATATTCTCAGTTAAACTTGTTTGCTTGTTTGTCGCAATGTTTCATGCATGAGCTACTTGCAGTAAACGCAAAATCCAATCAATCCCACAGTTCTAGTATGCAGACGTGTGACTGGCCTCACCTTGCCGACTGTTCCAACAAAGAAGAGCCAACAGAGGATGTGGGGGGACACGGAAATGGCGAAAGTGTTCACAACGAAGAAGACGATAAGCACAATAGTGTTCAGTCTGAGGATCAAGTCGTTGATGAAGGCGCTGAAAGCACTGGAGGTTAGAAGATATTTCTGTCTTTGTGTCGTTAAGGGTTGTGGGGAGGAACAGTTTATGATCCATTGCTTAATGGATAGCAATGACTATTGCCATTCCATGTCACTATAGAAGCAAGGTCATTAATGTTATCAACGTGTTGTCTCCTAGTGCGAATTTCTGTTTTTACAAAAGATATTTTAATGTGTAGCGTCTGTATTTGCAGTTATTGTGGATGCATTCTGTTCGGGTACCCAAATCTTCGGTGTCTCGATGAATTTGGTACATGGTGTTGTTATCTGTTATAACGTCTGTTCAATTAGTGATTGGTTTTGTAAACTACAGACAGTGAACATATGTCATACCTAAAGAACATTGAACACTCATTCTCAAAACTGACTCTTTGGTAAAAGAACATGATTTGCCAGCCTCTGAAGAATCAACCAATCAGCGACGCTGCTAGAAGTGCATGCGCCTATGATGTAGTGATTATATGAAAATCATCATCATGTAGTAGGTCCTTTGCAGGACGTCGCTCTCATCACAGTCTGCCTGAAAGAAACTCGGTCTCTTGCCAGTTCTCCAGCCTCATGAACTTTCACACTCAAGGAGTCATTTATATCCTGTGCCCACCTTCGTGTCTGTCGGCCCGTGCCCCTCCTTCCTGGTACCATGCCTTCTGCAATAATTTTTTCCAATCCGTCGTGGCGCTTGATATGACCAAAATATTTCAGCTTTCGAGAAAGGATGCTGTTTATTAGCCAATCTTCCTTGATGTTCAGATCTTTTAAGATGTCACTATTTCTCATCTTCTTTGTCCAAGATATTCTGAGAATCTTTCTATAGCATTTCAGCTCAAAAGCCCCTATTCTCTTTCTTAAGGACTGAGAGATAGTCCACGACTCACATCCGTATGTAGCCACAGGGAAGATGCATGCTCTCAAAATTCTAATTTTTATCTCTTTGCTGGTGCTTAACCATAGACTTTTAAGGCTGTTCAATCTTTGCATTGCTATGGCCATCCTTCTTTTAATTTCTGTCGAACAGTCTCCATTGTTGTTAATTATAGAGCCTAGATATTCATAGTTTGTGACATTTTCAATTTCTTCTTTATTTATTGTTATTTTTGGGTGACTGCCAGTTTTATCTGTGGACATTATTTTCGTTTTCTTTAAATTCAAGAACAGATTTTGATCTTCACTGTGCTTTTGGACAGACAATATTAAATTTTCTATTCCCTTTACGCTGTTCGAAAGGAGGACTGTGTTATCTGCGTAGTGGAGTTCCTGAATAGGGTTGCAACCAATTTTGAGTGGATCATAACTGTCACAAGTCTGGTCATTTTTGACAATTCTCATTATATTTTCTGCGTATATATTGAATGGGTATGTTGAGTTATATGAAAATAGCTAAGCCAAAAACCTTCAGTATATGAGAGGAGATATTATCATTACTAAATTAGTATGTTTCGACTTTTTGACCCTTCAGAAATCAATGGCTAACAACGGAAAGTAAAACTGTCTATTAAAATCAGAAACAGTCATCCTTGGCTGGCTACGCAACTTCCTGTAAATATGCAAATAACTGCTGAATTTTTTTTTAAACGAAAAAAAGAAAAAAGTTGAATGCATTTAACAACTAATGCCTGAGAAAATGATCGAAAATTAATTGTGATGAATTCTTCTTTGCACTCACCAAATGCAGGTAGGAAAGTTCCGGTTCTTCGTTCACTTATGGACCTAGTCTTTAAAAGTCCAGAACTTGAGGTTTGCATGCACATCCGTTTTACAGATCCGGTGTACATAGAATGTTGGTTCTTTGCCTCCCAGGCAGATGCCCTCTAACTTCGAAGGAAAATCTCTAAACCCTAATCGGTCGAAATTTACAATATACTTATTAAGGAGGCAGTGGGTCGAATGTATTTTTTTAATAACACCCCCCCCCCCTTAAAAAGCTACACCCATAACCCCATGCTTCACTGCAAATAGGACACTAGATTAGGATGGCAATGATGCAGATGATCTTTTTTTTTCTTTCATACAACCTTATAGAGCGGCTGGCACATCGTGGGCGTTTTTAGTTGCCCTTTCCAAAATGTGTGTCGGTTTGTTTTTAATTAATTAGATGTGGTACAATTTTTATGTGATTTTCCGCTCAAAATTATTGTTGTCTAACCCCCCCCCCCCCCCCCCCCCCCCTTTTTCCCCCCCCCCCCCCCCCCCCTCACCAAATGTCAACCTGAAAGATTAAGAAGCAGATAGTCTATTTTTTTCCCGCACACATTTTGATCCAAAATCTGAACGGCGAGATGATAATAATAAAATGGTCATAATCGTCTAGCAATGTTAATAACGTGCTGGGGATATTAGTATTTTGCTTTACTTTAACTGTACTCTGTTTTTATAGGTTTTTATGAAGTTCTGTTTTGTCTGTTTGTTTGTCTGATACATTTATTTTTAAACATTGAATCAATTGCGTCTTAAAGCCAAGTTATAAAAAAAATTCACTTTATTCATTTCATAGAAAGTTCTTGGATAAGCCAAGCAGCTGCTTCTGGAAAGTCATGGTGGAGACCGACGGGACTTACGTCAGATCAGTGGCAAGATGTCAGCACCATTAAAAAACCTGTGTTTCTGCCCCACAAACCAGACAAACCTAAATCAGAACCTGAAAGTGAACCTCAGAAATCGGATGACGAGGAAAGTCCCCCAGCTCCTATACAAGTCAGTTCTACAAGCTCACACTCAGCGTCCATTGAGAGACCTTCATCATCAAGTGTCCATTGGAATGAAGGATGTAAGTTTCAGGTTTTCCAAACATAGCATTTTATTAGCCTTATTAAGTTATACCTATATGAGTGTTTTAAAACAGCTGATTTTTCATTTGTGGTAAAGGGAAATAATAAAACTGAGACAGTTTGATGCACTCTAAGGTGAAGGAAGAATTGCCTACCGCAGGATGGAGCATGGTCTGGCCTGCAACAGACCAACTCTCCGAGAGGGTTAAATATTTGCAGTTTGTCCCATCCATGACCACAGTTCACAGGTTTAATATCTAAGCAATGAAGGTGAAGAAGGTGAAAGATGATCGACTTTATTGTGCAAGGTTTTATCCCATATGACTCAGTCTCTCTACGTAGAACAGCTAGCAGCCTGCCAAGAGCGTCGCATAAGGCACGATCTCCGTACCTACGGCCAAAAACCCCAGGTATGTACGTAAAATTTTAACTGGTCAACTGAACGTGCCACCGTGGAACGAACCTACGACCTTCAGAACGCGAAGCAAACGGCTTGACCACTTCGCCATAGAGACCCCCACTCCTCAGCAATGAAAATCATTCTCGTACTTAACTCTGTAATCCCAGTAAATTCAACCGTAAGGTTATACCATACGTTAACGAAGCGATTCTCAAACTGGCTACCGCGGCGCCCAGTGGTGCCGGGACCGTATGTAAGGGGCGCTACAGGAAAATTCAAGAAATTTTTCCAAATCTGCTTGACATACAATTTGCACTCCCCTCTCTTCTCCCTCCCCTCCCCTCCCCCTTCCAACCCTTCTTTTCTTAAGTATTCAAACCACTTTAAGGGTAGATGTACCGCGAAATTGTTTTGTCCGAAGAAAAATGTTGGAAAAGCACTGCGTTAACCTATTGATGGGCCGGTTTTGTGACGTCAGCAGCATGACCTGTGAACTTGAGCCAGTTATACCGTGTCTCGCGCCGACTACGAAATAACCAAAGTCTGAACCAGGCAGGGATGAGTGAAATGTTTCCTTGCAACGTTATATTACTAGACTTATGCCATTTCCGGCCAGTTCTTCACTATATTTAAAAAATGCAGAAAACACTTCTAGCTAATTTCAAACATTAATTAGAACTGGCTATTAATAAGAATTCTCTACCGGAATTTCGGAGACTACAAATAAGCCAGATCTAGTATGGACGCAAACTCAAATTCTGGAACAAGACTAACGTCCAGAAGTTGATGAAAAACCAGAACTTTTCGCTAGAGTTTACAGCCAGTCAACGCTAAGAAACGAAACAGAAGATAATAATAACATCAGTTCTACACTTTGATACTACACTGTGATACTAAACTTTGATACTAAACTTTGATACTACACTTTGATACTACACTTTGATACTAAAATTTGATACTACACTTTGATACTAAACTTTGATACTAAAATTTGATACTACACTTTGATACTAAAATGTGATACTAAACTTTGATACTACACTTTGATACTACACTTTGATACTAAAATTTGATACTACACTTTGATACTAAAATTTGATACTACACTTTGATACTAAAATTTGATACTGTACTTTGATCTTAGCCAAGTGGTCGAGAAGCCAATACTACAATGCTGAAACATTAAAAAACATAATTGTTACAGTGATAAGGACTGACTGGCAGTTAATTATTTCTTTGACGGAAGTATGTACACCAAGGGATATAATGACTATTCAGAAGTTTTACTTAAGGAATGAGAATAAGGGACTTACAGCTAGGCTGCGATATGAGCCTTTCGGCCCAATACATCCGATTTAAGCAAAACCTCAATTTGTCACCTTTCTGACAAGCTTATTATGGAGCTGTGGGTCTATTCAGTTTCCCCACATTGGAGCTCCGAATTCACACAGTGATAGCAACAAATGAATACAGTTACATTTCAAGAGCATCTAGTAGAAGCAGCTAAAACTGTAAAAATAAACAATCAGCAGATCCTTTACAGGACGTCACTCTGGTCATGACACGTCTGTAAGTCTATCTTTATCCAATAGTCCAGCCCTATGTGCTTTCATAACTAATGCATCTTCAATGTCCAGTATCCACATTCGCGGAGCTCTGCCTCTGCCTAGCTCTCCATAAACTATACCCTCTATCACAGTTTTTTTCCAGGTCAGCATGACGTTTAAGCATGGTCATAAAATAACCTCAGTTTCCGGAGAGAATGCAGTGTGGAATGTCTGTGTTTTTCTTCTTTTTGGTCTACGGTATTCAAAGAATTTTCTGTAGCATTTCAATTCAAAAGCTCCGATTTTTATGTCATATTCGGTGATTTAGTAAGAGTCCATGACTCATCCATAAGTTGCCACAGGAAATTTGCATGATCTCAGTTTTTTTTTTTTTTTTAATTCGTTTGCATATATTGTGTTACAGGTTCCTCATACTGCATTGCATCTGCAAGTTTTTTTTTTTTTTTTTCTTTCTTTTGGGCAGTTGCCATTGCTATTCACCACTGAGTATAAATATTGAAAATGTGTTACTTTATTTTTCTTTTCAATATACATTTTAATACGTGATTGGTGTGCTGTTTTCATTGTAGAATTATTATTATTTTTTTTTTTCAAATTCAGAAAACGATTTTATTCTTCATTATGCTTTCTTTTGACTGTTAGAATTAATTTGTCCAGAATTAATTTTTCCAAGCCCTGTGCACTGTGGGGAAAAAGAACTGTCGTCCGCATTTCTGAGTTTTGAGACAGGATTGCCTTCAACTGTTAGCGGATGATCACTAATTGCATTTCTTATAATATTTTAGCATGTATGTTCAAAGCCATCGTCAACAAATATCGGAGAAAATTTTTAATTCGTTAGTATAAGAAGCAAACATCACTTTGTCTTCCACAGCCTGCTCTTCCTCCAATTGCCAGCTCCCAACCTGTTACTGTGCTGGAACCGAAATTCCAAAAGGACTCCCAGTATCTTCCGTACCACAGATGGTCATGATAACTTTTGATGATGAAGTTTCAGCGGCTTTTTACGGCTACTATCAAAGGTTATTCAGGCCTGGGCGTTACAACCCAAACGGATGTCCGGTGAGTAGCAGACGTAAAACACCTGGTCTCACATTAAATCTGCACTTAATATGTCATCTACGCTTAATATGTCTTTAGGGGCTGGTATATGGGCTCGGTGTTCGCTTCCAACCAGACGGTCTTTAGTTTCAATTTGCATAGACCCGGATTTTTATTTCCCAGACATTACCTTGACTTCCAGGTCTACCCATTCTGAAATAAGTACTAGGTGAAGTCCTGGGAAGTAAAGACGATTGGCATGATATCGAGAACATCACACACACAGTGACGATTAGTCTATGAAAATACGACAGTAACATCATTTGCCAGATGCGCCACTGGCGTAAAACGTAGTACTTTGCGGACTTTTTTTCTAACTTATTTTCATTAACTCTTTCAGTTCCAACCAATACATGATCTGTTACTGACTACTCTCCTCATGTCCCAACCATCGCAACAAGTGTCTTCTTATATTTAAGTTTCGGTCAGTCTATGCTAAGTAAATCTGGCAACCACAGAGGCGTTTTCCATTTGTTTTTCCTTCCTACAACACAGCACTTGGTTAGAATGTGTACGGCATTATTGAGCTAAAACAGTAAAGATATTTATACAAAACCTAATAGGATTAAAAGGCTTAATAATTATTAACTTCGACAGTGCAGTTATGTCATATAACAGCTGCCCGATGATATAATAATAATAATAACTCCACACAGGAATATGCACAGCAAGGGTCCACCGGTCATCAGTAGAGAGATCCTTTGTCGACGATAGTTCCGGCCTATTACTTCCCATGACAATCTCGGAATGGGGCTGCGTTAGCCCTGTAGATAGGAGACTCACTTTCAAATCCAGCTGCGACTCGCTGCAGCCCACAGCCGGTGTTTGAAAACGGGCGGTTCCCGGGGTTCACTCAGCCTCTAGGTAATGGGTACCAGAGTTAACACTCTGGGGTAAATGGAGGAACGTCGCTATAGCTACGGAGTTGCGTGCGGACGGCGACACATGTAGACAGTTTCTTATCATCTGTCCGTACTTGTGGCAGAGCAATTATGGTTTTTAACCGTGTGTAATTACGCTGGTTCACATCTCTAGACTTTACCTTTACCTGTACAATCTCGGGAGGTGGGCCGACCTGGGTCATAAAGCCGGGACCGATCTTCCCCTGCTGCACTTTATCGGAATCGATAGGGACAAGACGATTTGGTGACTTTGCAACAGGAGCTGTGAGATTTGGTGTTTTATTTGTCGCTGCGGTAGCAGATTAGATCAGCTGACTACCTTCACGACCAGAGTGACAAGCTTATAGTTGATTCATCAGACAAGACTTTCAAAAGATGACATTCTTCCTTGCGCTGTCATCTTATCAGGGGCAGTGTCGCGTGCGAATGTGCACCAGAACGCACCAGTACGGAGTGAGCAAATAAGACGTCAAAACAATACGTAACGTTGTTATGATATTGTTGTTGTCAAAAGCAGTTGATGTTTATAGTCCGAAGGAGATGGACGTGGGAATCCTTGAGGACGCTTTACCCCGGGATCCCACGGAAGCAAACGTTATATAAAGTTGGATCCTTGAGGACGTTTTACCCCGGGACTCCAAGACCTCAGCAGGAAGCTGGTAAACGTTACATTTTCGGCAGTACGCCGGTATACTTTCATTGCTTAATTCGGACGTGTCCGAGGAGAAAGTAAATCGTCTGGATCTCAAGGTCGGACTGCGACCTATCGTGAGGACATATCATTACATGGATGTACGAGCGAGCTTTGGTTGAACGAGTTGATTATTACTTGCATATGTATTCTTGAAATTGATCATTGCATTGCATTTGTCAATACACAAATGGAACTTTTAAAGAGAGTTCTTGTTCTACTACGGAAGCTTCAGCATTCATTACTCTTGGCCAGTGGCATGTTAAGTGTTGATGCCACTTGTTAACTTCTGACACCCCTAGTCACTTTTACACTCGTCACAATCAATGAAGCCTACGCAACGTTAAGGACGCACGTCACAGGCAGGTCACATGAAAGATATTTTCTGTTACATTATTGTTGTTGATTTTACCCAAGATATATCATACGGGTCAGCAAGATTATACATAATTCTGGTGGGGTTTTTTTTTTTTTCCTTTTTCAGGTTCGGGGAGGTTTGTACGTGTCTGGTAGTGGAACTGAATACGATCTTGTCTACCCATTGTATGCTATGGGCATGGAGATCGCTAGTCACACAGTTTCTCACAGGTGAGTGCCCAGGTACTGTTATTTAGATAACGATACTTGTTTGTCGTTAAGAAGACCTCTTATTCTTAGTCTTTGTCTTAGTCGAGGTTTCAACTTCCCTGCAGTCGAGTCATCCCATACTTGCTCCGTTCCTGTGCCAGTGAAAATCAAATGAAATGTCCCTCTCTGTCCCATTTGAAAAACTGGTTGACAAACAATTAGTCCCGGCACAATCCAGAAATATGCGCACGCATAAAATGCATATGGTGGTTGCTAGAGGCGCCAAAGCTGTCAGTCACCACTAGAAATGCAGTTTATCGTTGATGGAAGTACTCAGAAACAATAGGCTGGCTATACACACTTAACATTATTACACAAGGTATTTCATCAATCAACACGTAAGCCGAATACCGGCGATATTGATTTCTACGACACAACAGCTGCATAAATTAAAGTCATTACACGTGTAAAACACAGATCACAGGGTTGCACCAAGTATTAATCTCATTAGCTCAGGCAACGAAACGTAGACTTCGGTCCAGATGTGGAAACTGCATTAGCAAAGTGATGTCGAAAGCAAAAATAACTTGGAAACTAAACATTCTACAATGTCTAGTCCTCCATTTTGGACCGGAACTTGTTATTCTGTGATTCCACAGTGATACAACAATATAGCAGATCGACAGTATGCACTGCCATCTCTGGTTGGTTGATCATAAAGCTTTTAGACTTAAATCACGATTATCTTTAGAACAAACACACTTTTACGTTGAATACAAATAATTAATTAGGTCTCCCAAGGCACGTGTATTCACGTAGAGCTCTCCGTATGCTTCTTCTTCTTCCTATCGTTCACCTGCTGTAAACTGCTGCGGAAAGTTATGGTTGTTCGTAGATTTCTGGCTTTTTCGTATTCAGACTGTTGATTCCGCGCCTCTCAGGCTGAGCACTCCGATTTCGAAAGAAACTCTCATTATTGTTTCACTTGTAGAAGTAGCTTGTTAGGAAGGCAGTGGGTTGTATACCCCCCCCCCCCCCCGCCCCATTTACAACCCCCATCCCATAACTGGGCCCCGGGATTCAAATAAGCAGCCAAGAATGGAACGCGAAGTTCAGTATTCAAATGACTCTCTAGCTAGTTATCTTCCATTTCCCCTTCTCATGCGTGTTTTATGTTAAAGGCATGCATAGTACAGGTTTTCACTAGGAGCAGCCAATATTAAATACAGCCAACTTCAAGGAATTCTGAAGTTCTCTAACCAAATAGTTAGGCGAGTAAAACTTCAGTCTCTCACAAGCACCTCGATAGTCATTTCTATCTAATACTCTTGATGTTTTCAGATGGCTCAGTTAAATATCTGATTGTTCTATGTTAACGATGGAACAGATCATTCAAGACAGCTTGAACTTATTTGCCCATGTAAAACATTTAAAGATGGTGACTTAAAAGAAATAAACTCACAGAGGAGAAGAGTTACCAGCGGGGTTTTTTCTTTTTCCTAGGAAAAGTATTTTATTTAAAGGTTTGTGGTACTCACCTTAAGTATATATATTAAATGTTTCCTTCTGTTGCCCAGATTCCCCCATACTTGGTGGGCTACAGCAACTTATGACGACTATTTTGAAGAAGCATCTGGTCAGAAGGAGAACCTTATAACACGAGCTGGCATTCCCAGTGAGGCGATCAAAGGATTTAGAGTTCCGTTTCTGCAGCTTGGCAGTGATAATATGTACAGCGCATTATATGACTCAAAATTTGTGTAGGTTATTTTTTTATTTCAATTTTAGTTTGTTAAAATTGTGTGTTGTCTCCACAGGAGAAAATGGAGAATAATAACTATACGAAGAAAAAGACAGAGGAGAAGGGCAATGACGAGTGTACGAGGAAGAGCAATAGGGGGAGGATGAGGAGGAGAAAAAGAAAAGGAAAAAGCAGAAGAAGAAGAAGAAGAAGAAGAAGAAGAAGAAGAAGAAGAAGAAGAAGAAGAAGAAGAAGAAGAAGAAGAAGAAGAAGAAGAAGAAGAAGAAGAAGAACAAGAACAAGAAGAACAAGAAGAACAAGAAGAACAAGAAGAACAAGAAGAACAAGAACAAGAAGAGAAGAAGAAGAAGAAGAAGAAGAAGAAGAAGAAGAAGAAGAAGAAGAAGAAGAAGAAGAAGAAGAAGAAGAAGAAGAAGAAGAAGAAGAAGAAGAAGAAGAAGAAGAAGAAGAAGAAGAAGAAGAAGAAGAAGAAGAAGAAGAAGAAGAAGAAGAAGAAGAAGAAAGAAGGAAGAAGAAGAAGAAGAAGAAGAAGAAGAAGAAGAAGAAGAAGAAGAAGAGAAGAAAGAAAAGAAGAAGAAGAGAAGAAGAAGAAGAAGAAGAAGAAGAAGAAGAAGAAGAAGAAGAAGAAGAAAGAAGAAGAAGAAGAAGAAGAAGAGAAGAAGAAGAAGAAGAAGAAGAAGAAGAAGGAGAAGAAGAAGAAGAAGAAGAAGAGAAGAAGAAGAAGAAGAAGAAGAAGAAGAAGAAGAAGAAGAAGAAGAAGAAGAAGAAGAAGAAGAAGAAGAAGAAGAAGAAGAAGAAGAAGAAGAAGAAGAAGAAGAAGAAGAAGAAGAAGAAGAAGAAGAAGAAGAAGAAGAAGAAGAAGAAGAAGAAGAAGAAGAAGAAAAAGAAGACGAAGGAGGAGGAGGAGGAGGAGGAGAAGGAGGATGGAGTAGGAGGAGAAGAAGGAGGAGGCGTAGGATGAGGAGGCGGAAGAGGAGAGGGGCGTGCTGAATACCTTCCGCCTAACACTTGTCTCCATCGGCACTTGTGGTTAATGTTAGTTTCAGTTCATAGCAAACGGGTCACCCCATAGTTGCTCCACTCCTGTGCCCAAAAAAAAAAAACCACAGAATGTTTATCACAGTCTTTTGTGGAAAGATTGACAGACTGCTGTCTCAGCATATGCACTAGCATACACACACGCATTAAAAGCATAAGGTAGCCATCAGAAGTGCTAACACAAACAGTCCGACTTTAGAAATGCAGTTCGTCATTGACGGTAGCAGAGGTAACCAACAAATCAGCAGCTGCACACAGCAATCAATTTTATTCACATTAGGGCACTACCAATATTGCGACGACAGGAACGCGCCATTTTCTGAATCAACAATTCACAACATCATGTTGGTCACAATCGAAAAACATCCCAAATAAAATCCGCAGCTTACAGGGTCACACCATGCACTCAGCTCAGTAGCTGGGCGACGAAACTATATCCTTTAAGTCTACAAATAAAGCAAAAGTGCAATGGCCACCGTCTGGCAGAAGCAAAAATTTTGCAACGACTAAAAACAGTGACCGTGCCTAGCGTCCATTTTGACCTGTTTGTCACTTGGGGTCACTATAGAGTTCATGAATATATAATTAACCATTTGCGTACTGTTCATGCAGAGAGTTTATTAGTTTATTCGTTCTGGTAAGTTTTAAACAATTTATAATACTTTTTAAAACCATGTATCTTCAAATATGAAATCAGTAACCTCGGCAAAATGTTACATAAACAAACTTATGCAAATATTTGTTCCCACCATTAGCTATGACACATCCATGTTCACGGGAAATGAATGGGAAGGTGGTACTCCAGTCTGGCCCTTTACTCTGGATTATGTACCCAGTTCAGCTTACTGCCAGCATGGACCTTGTCCTAAAAAACAATATCCGGGCATGTGGGAGATTCCGGTAAGACTGCATTTAACGTTTTTATTTAATGAAACTATTCACATACTACTGATGGAGCACCTGTTACTTTTCTTATACGAAGTAACTATTTAAATTTTCAATTCTCATACACATACATTATCAAAAAGTGTGTCATTCACACACACACACACACACACACACACACACACACACATGAGCGCATATATGCGCGCGCATATACCTCTGGATAGAGAATTTGCATATAGTAATTTGTAAATAATTTATGAAATAATCAGCACCAAAAATGTATGATACATTGTAAATAAAGTGTAGTCAACAACTGACATCAATAATATATATTTATTGTCATAAACCGACACAACTGTGGATGCGTATGCACATTAATTCACGTATACGCCTTTTGATATATATATATATATATATATATATATATATATATATATATATATATATATATATATATGTGTGTGTTTGTGTGTGTGTGTGTTTGTGTGTGTGTGTGTGTGTGTATATGTATGTGTGTGTGTGTGCGATTATATATGTATGTACAGATTACTCATGTTTACACATCCAAGCACTGTGCTTTCAGATAACTACGTGGTATTTTTTCTGTAACACACACACACACACATACGCACACACACAAACTTACATACATTAGAGAGTATTTTAGTAAATAACAAGTAATTACAAGCAGCAAATTCCAGAAGTGGATGAACAACCAATACTCTCCGCTGGAATCTACAGCCGACGAACGCTGAAACACTTGGTATTATATTTTATTTACACCAAATTTGATTATAATAAAATTTGAACTGTTTTAATTGCTCTAAAAAATGTACGATATTATTACTAGTGTAATTACATTGGCAATGCCCTCTAGGTACAACGGTGGTATGGTCTCGATGGCCATTCTTGCGCCATGCCAGATGGTTGCAGCAGCACTAGCGATGCTGAAGAAACGTTGGAATATCTCAAATCCAACTTCAGGTAATTTTTGTGCGCCACACTTGTTATGTTCTCTCTGTTCTCTGTCTTCAACCCTCTCATCCTCTATAAACAAAGTGTTGGCAATATTAGTAATAGTAGTCGTAGTACATTTCACCCCACCAGGACATCACACAAGCGATAAACACTCGATGACACAAAGTGCCACCATGTGGATGAGGATCACCCTTGAAGAGGTCCCGGAAACCGCGTTCAGCCATTAGACCACATTTATGGCCGGGCTATATTGCGGCCCATGAAAAGAGCTAAGGTTGGGCTTCATAATAACGAAAAATTGCATCCCACAAGGGGAACGACGGTGAATGAACTGTTGACAGTATAAATTATGTCATTCAGTACAGTGCCGCCGCACAGACAGATTGCGCTACATTGGACACGACCTGAGAAGAAACGAGCAGAGAATCACCAAACAGCTCCCACCCCGACAATCTGTGATGAAAGCGACGTGATGAAGATGATGATTCTGATACTCTTTATTTTCAGTTTCAATACAGAAGTTGTAGGTATTTAAATTTTTTTTTTTATTTTTTTTTATAACTGATTTGCGCAATCACAGGATGGCTGTTACATTTCAGGCGTTTCTACAACTCAAACCGCGCACCGTTTGGTGTCTTCATACATGCTCGCTGGTTCAGCACCGAACATAACCTGGATGCTTTAGACAGATTCATCGACTACCTGCTGACTGTGGACGATGTGTACCTTGTCACACCTAGCCAGGTATGGATGTTTTGTCCATGTCATTTCAGATACTTACTGAACTTCCTGGTAGGCAGTGTGTGTGGGCTTTGTTTAACACAGTGGTCTCCAACCTGGAAGAGGCAGGGGGCGCTACCTAGGGGGTCTGATGGTGTTTCGATGGGAGCGTCAAGTAATTTAGAAATTTGTCGATTTGTACTTGTAATAATCCGGATTTTCAACTTTAACATTCCTGAAAACAAAACAGCGTTGACAGCCTTATATATAGAATGATCTCCGTTCTGCATTCAGACTAAAATAGCAGGCAGGTCAGTAAGTTTTATCCCGCCAGGACATCACGCAAGCGATAAACACCCGGTGATACAAAGAGCCACCATGCGGATGAGGATCATCCATGGAGAGGTTCCGGAAACCCCGTTCAGTCATTAGGCTATATCTGAGGCCCGACAATATTTAGAGCCCCAGGTAGAAGCCAGGGTTGAGCTTCAAAATAACGAAAAATTACAGTCCCATGAAGACGAGTGTTTGTAACACAAACTAGCATATAGAATCAAAATAAAACAGTATCAACCATCACCTTGTTATCTTTTTAATAGATATTTTGTTGGGTGTGGTGTGGGGCTTGAGGAGGCTTTTTAGACACTAAATTGAAGACCATCATAATTGAGCTTGGTAGATTCAGTACTAATGCAAAGTTTATTGTTTTATGTAAAATTGTATTTTAAAACACCTTTCCTCTACATCGTGGATGAAGCAATGGTGTATTCTTTGCGAAGTCGTTAAGGGTGTGTTTTTTTCGTGCTGTAAAATTCGCAGATTTCAGACTCTGTTCTTCAGGTTAAGACTGTCCTTTTTTTTTTTAAAAATTTGTGTCTTTATAAGCAATGACCATGTTGCGGACATTCTTTGATCCTAACATTGAAATACATTGCAATGATTTTGCACTCTGTCGCATGTTGGCGGTATATGGTCATCTGTTGCACGCAAATGGAAGCTAAACTACGTTTACAAAGCATCTATTTGTCTGAAAAAGACCAAAAAACTTGTTTATTAGACATGCCAAAGGCCTCAGCTACGCTTATGAAGCATCTTTTTGTCTGAAATTAAATATTTCTTATTCATTTTGAAACACAAAACTATAACAATATCCACAAATAAATATACGTATTTTAACCTAAAAATCACAACTAACGGTGAAAATGCAAATGTTACTAATTTGGAATATATTGGCGCTATATAGTCGCCCCCTTGTGGGATGCAATTTGTTTCGTTATTAGAAGCCCCACCCTGGCTTTTGTGGGAGCCGTGAATATAGCTGGGAGACAAATGTGGCCCTAACGCTGAAAGGGATTTTTGGGACCTCTCCACAGGTGATCCTCATCCGCATTGTGGCACTTTGTGTCACCGGATGTTTATCGCTTGTATGATGTCCTGGTGGGGGTAGAGCAAGCAATAACCTGGCTCGTTAATTTACAACAGTGGAGATTGCTCCTAAAAACAATGCAGATGTCAAATGCTGTGGTATAAACATCCTTTGGCATCACACCAGCATAACAACTTACGATGAACATTCTGAGAACGCATCGTTCCTGTTGTAACATACAGATGTGAATCATGGACTACTTTGCAATATAATGAAAAGGAATCTTTTGAACTCAAAAGATAAAGGATTTTAACTAATTTTGTAATTCCGTCGTGCTGGATTTGATCCCAGCTACGGACGATTTGGAACTAGCGACCTATGCCAGTACATAACATGCTGCGATTAGATTGCTCTGGAGAACTACAGAGGTAAAAAAAAAGGGGGGGGGGTGCAAGCGCATGGGTTAGCAATGTTAAAATATCTTAAGACATAGAGACAGAATAATGGTGTCTTAGGTCATTGTAAAAATGCGCAATGATGTACTATACTGTAAAAATTAATATAATCGTTTGAAAGTAGACTTACGATTTACTGAGCTTGCCAGTCTATGCTTCTAACATCTTATTTAATTGATAAATAAATTATGCAATATTAAATAATCAAACAATAGATAGGTCATAAATGACCATTACTGAATAGAAAAAAAAAAACTTTATATATCCCAATTATGACCCGGATGGGTAGAACATGATTTCGTTGTTTAAACTACTAATACTACTAATTATGATGTGAATATAAATTATACGCTTGTATGGGTAAAGTCATATATAAAAAACAGTAAAAATGCTAATAGTTCATATTGTTGGAGAAATTAACATTCGCAAACTCTGTGTGCTTACATTACACTGGTTATAATTGCTGCTTTTCAAAATAATGGGAAAATCTTCATTCATGTACATTTTTCTTGAATAAACGATACATATTAATAATATTCACACAAGAGAGAGAGAGAGAGAGAGAGAGAGAGAGAGAGAGAGAGAGAGAGAGAGAGAGAGAGAGAGAGAGAGAGATGAAGAAAGAGAGGAAAAGAGAGAGGATGATGCAGAAAAGAGAGAGGTCTAAAGTTTACAAACTTAAAAAAAAAAAAGTTCTATATTAAAAAGAGGTCTATATAGATGTTCAAATTTGGCCGCGCTCTGCTGCTCAGCAAAATCTATGCGGTGGCCGAACTCATCCCGCACTCGGAACTGAAGTAAAGGATCCTTGTTGGCACTCAAGTGGTTGGCTACGCAGCTACGTTCTAACAGTAGTATTCGAGACTTTAGACATTTCCCCTCTCTCTTGTATGCATATTATTCACATACAATGTATATCCAAGAAAACTGAGTAAATGAAAGTGCATTCATCATTTGTAATAACCTTGTATAATTCGTTTTTCACAGGTCATAGAGTGGATGAAGAAACCCACACCTGTTCACGAAATCAACGGGTTCGGACCTTGGTCTTGTCAAGGGGCAGCCAAGGATATATGGCAGGAGAAATAAGACTAAACAATATAACATGAGCAGATGAAAGAATTGTACAGCATGTTCTTTGTCGTGTTTCTTGCTGCAAGTACCACAGCATGTTCCTTTGTCGTGTTTCTTGCTACAAGTACCACAGCATGCTTTTTTGTCGTGTTTCTTGCTACAAGTACCACAGCATGTTCCTTGTCGTGTTTCTTGCTACAAGTACCACAGCATCTTCTTTGTCGTGTTTCTTGCTGCAAGTACCACAGCATGTTCTTTGTCGTGTTTCTTGCTCAAGTACCATAGCATTTTCTTTGTCGTGTTTCTCGCTACAAGTACCACAGCATCTTTTTTGTCGTGTTTCTTGCTACAAGTAGCACTACATAATTATATATATTATTTAGTCAACGTTCGACTGATTTATTGTGAATGTTATTATAAATTAATTGCTTGGTTTGCACGTTTTATCATGATTTCTTATAAGCTTTGAAAAAGTTTGTTCGCGGAAATGTCTAGTTTACATCCAGCAAGCCCAAAATATGTTATAATTTGTCATTGTTGAACAAGGATGCAGTTTGCAGTATTTTAGTACAGTTGCTGACTACTACGATAAAGGTGTAATGACTGAGAAATTATAAGACTGCCTTTATTTTGTTTTTAATAGTTCGCATTTTGTTTGTCAGTGTGGTCGATGTCAGCCTCAGGGTTATGTGTTATATATGAAGTCTACGTTTCCTGCAGGCTAGCACGAGGTAACTGAAACAGTTGTTTTAAATCCACTTAATTTTTCCCATGCAACATTTTCAGTACTAGACCCCATGACTCATTTTCATACTGGCTCATTCAGAATTATCATCACTTGTCAAGTAGTTCTGCCCCCCCCCCCCACACCTTTTTTTTCTGACCCTCATCCCTTCCCCCTCCTTTTCCACTAACTGTTCTGAATTAGTTTCTACAACAGTGTTCAAATAAAACATTATTTTCAGAAAATGATTATGAACATTCAAATTGATGAAGTGGATGAGAAGTTTCGTTGTACAAGTGAATAGGTTTTAACCTTTTCTTTTTTTGCATTATGAATAAAAGATGTGACCAGACCAGCTAACGGCTAAGTAAGGGAACTCAGTTAGTTGAAGAATCTTAGTGTGATTTAAATCAGAGTTGAGGTCCCAAAGGTTCAAAATTTCGAAAACTACTAAAAACTGAGATAAGGAAACTCACAACTATGACACAACCTCACAATTCCTCATGGTAATGTGCAGACTTGGTGGGCACAATATAAACAATTTACGTTACGCTGATGACACAGTCTTGATAGCAACAAGTGAGAAAGAACTACAGGAAATGATAGACATTGTGGTGTTAGAAAGTGGAAGAATGAGCCGCAGTTTGAATAATGGGAAGACAAAAGTAATGGTGGTATCAAAGAAACGAATTATTCCTAAATGTGTAATAAAAGTCAATGGTGTTATTATAGGACAAGCATAGAAATTTAAGTATCTGGGCACATGGATAAGATCAGATGAAAGATGCATAACTGAGATAAGAAACAGAATAGGACAAGCAAAAGCTGCATTTTATAAAATGAAGAATATCTTCTGCAATATATCCTTGTCTTTGAGAATTAGAATAAGAATTCTTGCTTGCTACATACATCAAGTTTTAACATATAGCTGTGAATCCTGGACAATCGGTAGGCAGGCCAAACTATTTCTAGAGGCCTCAGAGATGTGGTTTTACAGAAGAATGCTTAGAATACCTTGGACAACCAAAAAGAGCAACCAAGAGGTTTTGAAAGAGGCGGGAGCCCGAAGACAACTTATCACAGACATCAGAAGGAGACAGTCATCATTTTTCGGCCATGTTATGAGAAGAGGGAAAATAAAACATGTTGTGACCACTGGAAAGATCTGTGGAAGGAGGGATAGAGGAAGACAACGAGAGAAGATTCTTGACAGTCTTGTTGCATGGCAAAGAGGTGTGTCGGCACACGAACTGATACATGCTGAAGGAGATCGTGGATTATGGAGAGGCTTGATTGCCCACGCGATGATGATGATGATGATGATGATGATGATGATGAATGTGCAGACGATCTTATGTGTTCATGATGGTAGTAATGACGGTGAGATGAAATGAAAAGTCTTCTACTTTCTTTTAATGTGATTTCTTAGTCATTGGTCTGTTCAGTTTCTTGATGACTTTTAATGGTCAACACAAGTGACTTTAAAACACACAACGGCACATAATGCAAAATATCTTCCTACAAAATAATCTTGTGTTTGTGTGTTTTCATGTAAAAGCCTAAGCTCCACATTGGTTCAAGGAAACATCAACTCTGAATACACACTAATGCACATGTGTACATCCAAACAGACAACCAAGTACAGTTCACAGCAAAACAAGACGCCTGGGCATCACTGTAGAAGCATACATTCCCAAACTGCAAATTCCACGGCTACACACTTTCGATTGTCGACATCCTTTACTCTCGACGTCCTTCTTGCAATACTTTCAAAAATATAATAATCATCAATAACGGCTTCTGTCACTAAGTCATACTCCCAAGTCAGTCAGTCATAAGTTTCTCCTTGTGTCAACAGATATTACTATTCCTTTGTGGATCCCAGTAACACATGGACAATGTATAAAAATGCAAGATTTAGCTGACCATAACTGGATTACTGTAATATTCCAAAAAGAATGAAAGAAAAGGAGACCAACAATACCTAAACATAAAAAATTGAATATATATGCGATCTGGTATAAATGGAAACGATGGTAAACGACGTAAACAAGTATTGAGATAAAACCGATGGTGAGGTCCATGGGTTCTCTGGTTGGGTATCACTAGCATTTGTCTTTTGAAGAACTAATTCAGGCAGGAGGAGAGTTCAGTGTCCGAATCAACCATGCACTGTGCACGAAAAATTGAAACAGAGCCATTTGGCCTAAAGAATTGAAAAGAACAATCTATATCCCTCTCTCAAAGAAAGGAAATCTGAAACTATGCTCCAACTACTGTACCATCGCATTAATAAGTCTTGCTAGCAAAATGCTCTTACGAATTATCATAAAGAGGATTGAAAAGAAACTACAGTGTGAGTTACATGAAGCACAAGTGGGTTTCAGACCGGGTAGGGGAACTAGAGATCACATCTTTAATATGATAATATTTTTTTTTAATATAGGGAATATGATGTAGATCTCCATGCTTGTTTCACTGATTATATCAAGGCCTTTGATTGCGTCTAACATTAGAAATTGTGGAGTATCATGAGAATTAAGGGGTTTCCGGTGCATTTTGTGCATGTCATTAAAAAATTGTATCAGAGCAGATGGTGAAACATAGGACTGGTTCGAGGTGCAAAAAGGAGTGAGGCAGGAGTGTATTCTCACCATACCTATTCCTACCTGTTCATTTCCTAATACAGTGCAGAACCAGCCAGTCTATCTACCAGTTGATTTCCTTATACACAGGCATACCCAGGAGAAAATATCCAAAGGACACTAACTTCCCGGAACCTCTGAAGCGATGCTTGCCACTCTTCATGGAGCATACCAGTCTCCACCTTTCTCAACAGGCTCTGTGAGTTGGCTACAATTACAACAGTCGTGTACAGCTGACTCTCAAGTCAGCAAAAGACTACAGTGACTGCCTCCACCTCCATTCTCAGACTAGAAATGGTGATTGTCACATACCGCTCGTGTCGCGTGCCTGTTTTAAGGATTTCTCCTCAAGAACCAACAGCACTCTGAAATAGAATAATGTTGAGGTGTCGGCTCGTATTGGTCTAAAGGGTATCCCGTGGCCAAAAATCACCCAACCTATTTCAGGAGTATGGCAACTCAAGCTATGGCACTACAGAATATATAATATTCCTAGGCGCAACTTGGCTGGACGTCCCCACTACTATAAGATGATAGCCCCCAGGCAATGATATTGTAATATCACAGCCATGTTAAACAGATTAGGATTAATGGTTAAACATACATAAACTCTAGACAGTTTGAACAGTGAGTGATAGACACTCAAGTCAATAATGAAAACTTCCAAAAGCATGTAATAAATGCAACACATAGATATATCATTAAGACTCAAGTAAAGGTATTTCAGAGCAACTGGAATCAGGAGATCAGATACAAATTAATACTACTGAATCAGTCAGAGACCCTTCGAGACAGTCTATTATATCCTAGCGACTCAGAGTGGACCTGAAAATAGAGCACAAGGCATCACACCACAGAGTTCTATTTATCCAAGTTTGGTAGGCGTCACTGCACTCGTTGATTCATGATAATCTGAACAGGCTGACTCGGTTGGACTGCTCCTTTTGCTGGTTGCCTTGGTAAACACAGACACAAACAGAGTTCATATACTGGAACAGAGTTCATACACTGGAACAGAGTGCATATACTGGAACCCAACAAAGCTCCTGAAGAAGGTTCTCTTTGATTGATGGCAAATTGATGGCAGATAACAACTGTCTTTTAGCCACTGGAGCCCAAGCAAGCTTCTGGAGAGAGTTCTCTTTGACTGATGACAAATGGGTGGCATGCAACAGATGCTTACACACTGGTTTCCACTTTACAGTCTGCCATGGTGGAGTTGTAGTAGTAGGTAACTTAGTGGATGGTGGTTTGGTGGACTGTTGATTGACCGCCTGGCCTTCAAGAAGATATCATCCCAAGCTCAGGATTCCTCTAAAGATTAAACTGGTACTTTGTTCAAGACAAAAATTAATCACAAAGGCGAAACCCTTCTTATCACCTTGAAAGACTTACAGAGAATGCCGCGGGACGACTTAGCGTAGCTTCCCAAAAAAAAAAGAAGTTCCCAAATTAATACACCGAGGAGTAAAAAGGCTACTCGGAATCTCATTAATAATCTAGAAAATATCTATCCCAATACTGTAAGTTTGAAAATGTAGACTTCACAAGACATCTAGAGCATACAGAAATACCTATTACACCAGATAAAGATAAATAGATATGATGGACTATATACCCACCGGACGGGCCTATATTTGAAATGTGGCCTGCCCGCTAGGGGCGTTTACGTCACGATTAGTCGAATGTGTAGGGGTGGGTTTGATCACTTCACGACAGTGGTGTCATATGCTAAGTTGGGTTGAACTAAGCTACGTCCATTCGCTTTTGCAATGAACCCCTGTGAACTTTTGGCTGCCTCTCCACACAGAATAATCTGTATTGATAATCACATCACCTGAAATCATTCTGAAATAGGAAGGGAAAAAAAACTATATACCCTAATTATAACTCAGAGGGGTTAAACAAGAATAGTGAAGAATTTCTACTTCTACATAATGCATATCATAAATAACAGAGGCGTCCGTGGCTTAGGCGTTGCGAGTCCGACTCGTAATTCCAACGTACCGCGATCGAAACCCACTGCCGTGGGTATGGTATGGGGCATCGCAGGTCGACCCAACATAAAATGGGTACCAGGATGTATGTCCTGGGGAAGTAAAGACGGCCGGCATAATGCTGACCACATTACCTACCTAGTGCCGGCGGTCTGTAAAAATATGGGTGCTTTTTCCATATGCCCGATACGCCTAAAGGCGTGGAAAGGAATCTTTACTTTACTTTTACTTTTTATATATGACAGAGCTTTCGACAATACTTTTTAAAAGACAAAGACCGACATCTCTGCTTCATTCATCACACAAAGGCTTTCTTTCAATGGAGGAAGACACACGGATCTGATAAAGATGCTTACACATTTACAAACTGATGGGAATGACCCTGAACGGATTTTTTTTTTTTTTAACATACTGGGAATTTGAATAATGCAGACACAATAATACACTGCACAATTTATTGCCAGTCATATTTTGTTCGTTACTATAGAGTTACAAAAATACTGGAAATTGATAATGAAGTAGGCCAGTACTAGCTAGTCAAGAGTTGTGTGACAGGGATGTGTAGTCTTCGGGGCTTTTTCTTTACACAGTCAAAACTGTCAAACATCTTCTTCTTGGCCTTCCCCTGTCTCTTGGTATTTCGATTTTCCTCTTGTACGCTGACATCATTGATTTCAGTTTCATTTGATGGCCAAACCATTTCATTCTTTGTTTCTCAATATATTTGATGATAGGTGTTGTTCCAACAGTTCTTGTGATCACATTGTTTCTCACGCGATCTCTTCTGTTTTTATTCACAACCATCTCAAACATCTTGTGGGAGCTGTGTGGTCTCGATGCATGGCGTCCGCCTCGAGTACTGGAGGTCCAGGGTTTAGGCCTCGGTAAAGGCTGGAATTTTGTTTGCACGTGGGCTTTTATTAATTTCCCCTGGTCTCTGGGTAGTAAGATCGGACGTCCGTGTGTATTGTTGCGCACATTAAAAAAACCTTGGCAGTTGGAAATTGAAAAGAATAGCCTACTGACACTGCCCGGGCAAAATTTGGAGTTAAAAATCTACCCAAAGTATTTCAGGATCCTCGCCGGTGCTACAAAGTTCATGCACTACGCTGACATTCTTCGGACTCAGGCTTGAGTCAGAAGTAGAACGGAGCACTTATGGGTTACTGCCCTTGTGGCGTGATGGTCCGTTGTTTAAACCTAAACCTCTGTTACACCTTGTATTATTTTCTGTCTGTGTAAAAGCTGATGTTTCTGGTACTCGATAATGTCACTGGTTTTTGTAGCCTAATAAACACTAAGAAAGTCACACTGTAAACCATAGACTGGCTATTATATATTGAACGGTGCTGGAGAAGATACTAACTAGTCTAAGCTAGAGAACAAGATGCATACACATGTCGTTATGGGAAAAGACTCTGAAAGCATGCTGAAAAAGGTGAAGACAGGGATGCTTTGAGCAGAGTAGCAAGCTTCACTGAAAAGGTCAAAGGTGGTAAGCATACTTTGGAACTTTTCTCCAGGCCATGCCAGAGTGGTGGGTAATGAACAGACAGGCAGACTGGCTCGATCTGCACCACTGGGTGGTGAATTGATACATGATAAGGCAGATGTGGTCAAGGCGCTTTGGGAACAAGAGAAAGAAGATTATTATGGCCTAGAGAGTGCGGCACCTGGGTGTAACCAGAGGGTCTGGCCGACTCACTACACTCAGAGGAAAGGCAAGACGGACATTTAACCAGATTGTGACCGGTACCACAAGTACTGGAACTCTGCACTGGCTGCGGAAGATGAGGACGGAGCATGCATACGAATACCCTGAGAGCTGTGATGTCAATTCTTAACTCAAATCAACTAACTATTCTAAGAACATTACAAGCATACTCAATACTCACAAACACACAAAGCTGAAGACATATTCTACGACAGAGTGCATGGGGACAAGCAACTCTATAGATCACATACAACAAGGATGTATGAACTACAACTCTAAAAGGTCTAATCTATGGCCAAAAAAATGAACTCTGGATGTCAAACCTACAGAAATCCACTACATGTGCAGAAGGCAGTTTAGTTCTTGCCTTATAGAAATTACTGATGTTTTAATTTTAAGGAAGAGGAAAGAAGTTTACACCCCCCCCCCCCCCCCAAAAAAAAAACTCTCTTCCTTCTCTTATAGCCATCTTTCATCTATGTTAAGACCAGAACAGAATATTTCAGTCTAGAGGTGTGCTATAGTAAAAAATGTTAACACAATCAACAACATAAGTCAACTTTTGTATACATATTTTGTTTAATAATGTTAATGTATAGCAACAAGTTTTTTTTTTTGTGTGTGACAAACAAAAACAATTTTTTTGGTTAACCTTTACAAAGGATTCCATTTTAATAATTTTTTTCCACAAAGACAATACATAGATATGTATATCAACATTCTAAAATGACAATTAAACATGGAATAGAAATATATTTATAAAGTCTTGGTAGTAAGAAACATGCATATCATCAAGACCCTGTAAACCATCCCTGGCGTTTCTTTTCTTCCAGGTCGTGATTTGACTCAAAGGAAGGGTAGAAATGAAATGGTTCTCTGGATGTTGGCTGTCTCTCTTTAAATTCACCTATTATCATCATCCTGTTGTGGCATTATAAGTCACATAGGGCTCACAGTCTATTCCTCCATTCTACTGAATCACGTGCAATCCTTTCGATATCACAAATGGAATCTAGTCCAGTACATCTGGCCTCTCTCAACAACATGTGTTAAAAATTGTAGGGTTTCAACTGGACATCCTCGTTTCTGCAATCCCTATATTTCCCATTTCAGTGACTGCTTGATGATTATATGTTTGTTTCTCCTCAGGATGTGTCCAATATAGGCCATCATCTTTGTCTTATAATTACCAAGTTGATATAAAGTTAACTGAACCAAACTGGTGCATAACGTGACTGTCTCAATGGAATGTATCAGCAGCTGCCAGAAGTTTTAAAAAAACACACACGCGCACGCACAAACACTGGAGCCACCAACTGCAGAACTGTAATCTGAACTACCAGCTGCAGTAATTGTTCATTTAGAACTGTCTCAATGGAATGTATCAGTTAGCACCTCTGTCAGAATTTTTTTTTATGATGCAATAATTGTTCATTTAGAACTGTCTCAATGGAATGTATCAGCAGCTCTGTCAGAAGTTTTTAAAAAAACACACACACACTGGAGCCACCAACTGCAGAACTGTAATCTGAACTACCTGCCAGCTGAAGTAACTGTTTTTTTAGAACTGAACTACAAGAAAGTATGTTTGGAATGTCTTTAGTACTACTATACAGAAAACAATGGCAAATCAGTCATTTATGGATTTGCATAGCAAAATGTACTAATAAATGGAAAACTAGTGTAGATGAAATGAATACTTGGATATTAGAAATAATGTTCTTTGCAATTTAAGAAAAAAAAACCTGTAAAATAGCAGACATAGATACTGTATTGTAGTAGAATACACTAGCCTGCCAATATGGCCATCTAGATTCCAAATTGTAAACCAATTTTTACTCCGACTAAAACTCTTGAGCCATTCTAGTCAAAAAACAGTTTCTTTGGGAGTGAAAAAGAGAGCTGGTCAATGACTGTGCCATCAATTAGGTAGAGAGTTTGTGCAGTTAGTCATTCTGAAGACAGAGACCAATCCTTATGGGATAAAATCCTGGGGCAATTAAGGCCATCTCGACTTTAACCTTTTTATGTAAAGACTGTGCAGGTCAGCACAGAGACACTGAGAAAAGATTAATATGGGTAAATCCCTTGATGATTAGCTGATGATTTTTGTTCTCACTGTGAATTCATAGAACAACAATAACTTTAGCTATGTTAGTGACTATGTTAGATACACAGGCTAGACAAAGAATGTAAAAATATAATAGTTAGAGCATGAAACAGTAAACATATAGGTGAAACAGTAAAAAATGCAGTGTTTAAAAATGACAGGTTTCACTTTTTGTTCTGAAAACACTGCATATGCTACAGTTAATGGACTTCGGTAATATTATGCATGGGACAGTCCAAAAAACTGCCAGTTCTGCTTGTATTGGCCACTTTTTTTTTTTGTAGGCAGAAGTTAGTTTTAAGTTTGAGGATGTAAGGTCACATGGTTAGTGCTGTCACCACAGACTGCAGGTAAGGGTTATATTCAGTAAGCATGATTTCACATAACTGTAGCGTTTGGAGAATAGACAAAATATTAGAAAATGAAAGGAAGTTTGTGTATGAAACATGACAATATGAATGTCCATGTCAGTGGTTCAAAAATAAAACAAGTACATGAATTCAAATATCTTTTCAACATACTTACAGAAGATGACAGCTCAATAGAGAGATAGAAGCCAAAGTTGTGAAGGGAAATGCTGTCATCTATCAGTAAGCCCCGCTGCACAGAAACTCAAATGTCTCCATTCCAGCAAAACATCTGATGATTAATAGCATCTTCATCTCTGCTTTACGCTATTAGTGCCAAACATTGACAATGAGCAGCTCACAGGAAGAGAAAACTAATTTCTTGTGAAATTTGCTTCTCTGAAAGGTCATCAAGAATACACAAAGTGGCAGGGTTACAAATATTTAGCAATAGAGAAAATATTGGAAAAAAATCTATGCCTGAATCACAGTTAAAGACAGAGAATCCAGTGGTTTGGCCATTTAGTAAGAATGCAGTGAGACCAAACTACATAAAAAAACGTCTACAGAAGAACATCTGGGCAGAAGACGAGAGGAAGACTGATGTAGACATGAAATGACTGTATTGCTGAATCCTGCTAAATAAAAAACAAATCCATCACTCAAGATTTGCGAAGAAAATTCAGAAAAACTACAAAACTGATGCGCTACAAATTGGTATACTGTGATGGCAAAAGAATGTACACTGCATCTCAATCTGGTTGACACAAAAAAATTTAAAAAATGCAAACAAAACACTATAAACACACACAAATTACATGTTTATTTCTTCCATAGATAAACATTACAGACACATCGCCATCAAGTGCCAGACTGAATAACGTGGGCATATCATGCCTCTACACAACATGTGATCTCAAAATACTCATTTATTTTTTGACCCCCCTCCAAGCCATGACAAGAAGCTATCTAGAATTTTCCACACACTGTCTTCCTCCACCTCTCTTTGCAGCTGTCCTATGTTTCAATTTCCCTCTACTCATGCACTGTGATAAGCTGTCTTTTGTTTCAAAACACCTTGGTAAAGGATTTTGGCAGTACGAGAAGCTGTAATAATTCTTTTGTAAAACCACACCAATGAGGCCCCCCAGAAATTGTTTGACTTGTCTATCATGTGTCCAGTGCTTAAAGCCAATGTTAAAACTGGCTCTAGGTGACATGAAGGAATGCTTTTCTGAACCTCTTATGTATATCATCTTTGTCTTTGTTGCATCACTATATCTCAGAGGGATAGCAGTCTAGACCCTCCATCCTATTCTATCTTTTCATTATCACTGATGGAATCCAAACCAGTACATTTCACATTTTTCTTAATATTGGACATTCTTATTTTCTCAACTTGTTTTCCATTTCAGTGCCTGTTTGGCAAAACTCTAACCCCTTTTCTCAGATGTGGTCACTAAAGTACTAGCTTCTTTATACCTAACTTTCCAAGTCACAGAAACAACAATTATCTATATCCATTATTACCATTATACATTTAAAAAAACTTTACAGGTGAGCATGTAGGTCAATGGAATGTAGTAATAATTGTCAGACGATTCAGTCAATTTTATGTTTATAAAGTTTGCTTGCTCAGAGTAAAGTAAAAAAAAAAAAAATCCAATCTCTTCAAACAAATGACTTCACAAAAGTAAACTGGCATTCACATCAGAAAATTAGTGGTCGTTGGGGGAAGGGGTAAAGGAAAGAAGGAGGTGGAGGAGAATAAGAAGATGAAGAGGTGATACTGTTGTACAGTATGTGTATTCTGGCATTCAGCACAGCTAGGTTGGTTCATTCAAATATGCTATTACTAGCTGAAGTTTCAGATAAATTTAATTACAAGTAATATGATGATGATATAAGAGGCATGAACTGTCCGTAAAGTTATAACCGAGACACCTTAAAACATGTTATATATGCAGTTTGCATGGCAATGATAACACATTCAGTACCAGTCAACACTACCTGTGTGTAATAGTTACTCCTTACTGTACATTTTTCTAACCTCTTTGTGCTGTGTGTAACAGTTAACTAAATAAATTATTCTTTATCATTTTACTTTAACTATATGTCATCTAATGTTATTATTCTCATTTTCTGGTGATTTGTTTACTTTAATTATGTTTGTCATTTAGTGTTCTTATATTACAAACTGACTGTATTGCTGCAGGTAACAAGTGGTGAGGGTAGAATGAGTGATGCATGCTTAGGGCTGAAAAAGTTGAGTAAAATGTCACTAAGTTTTATCCCTGAGTGGGTTCCACAGCTGCACTGTAGGAGGGAAAAAAGAATACACCAACTGCCTCCCAACAAGCATGTCATAAAGGGCAACTAATTAGGTATTTGCTCAAGTCAGATGTGTTGGGCCGAAATGCAGACATCACAACCTAACTGTAAATCCCAACATGTACCAATCATCCTTTTAAGAACTAAAATGAAAGAAGGCCAAGTTGTATATATTGGAGCTAGACCTTTAATAGTGTTCTGTTTTCTCTTCTTCCATTTAAAAAAAAAAAATTAAACCATCTATTTGTATCAAGTTTTATAAACTGCCAATGAAATATATGTGTGTGTTTAAACTGACTGGCAACATTTTAATCTGCAGCATGCATTTCAAATATCTACAGCCCTCTCCCCAGAGTGAGATCCCAAGGAAACCTTTTCACTTCTCATGGAAGGTGGGTACTGCTGGCGGAGTTCATGTGGTGGGCCAGGCCTGTAACTCTGTGGAGGCCTGTCATCATAATACTCATCAATGGGTGGTTTCTCTGGCCGAGGAGATGTTCTATATCCTTGAGGGGGCCCTGGTCTATAGCCCCCTCTAGGGGGTCCACCATACTCATTTTCTGGGGGTTGCTTGAATCCTTGATCTGAGTCTGGGGCAGTGAAGGCCATCATCGGTGCTTTTGGATAGAAAATTGAAACAATACATTTGAAATCATTATATCACCAGGAAAATTTAAAAAAATATTTGTGTCAATAATGAAAACACTGTCAATGAGGTTAGGGAGCAACAGCTCTGCCAGTTATACAAAAGTGGTTTCAAATGGGATTAAGACCACTACAGGAAACCAAAACAGTCCCAAGATAATTTATTTGGAGTTCAGATTTTGGCAGAAATATAGACATACATACGGCTTTTATATGCTCTGTGGGAACAAACAAGGCAGAGGTCAGAAAATAACTTACCATTTAGGGGTTGAGGTCAGATAATAACTTTCCAATTAGCTGCTGCCGCCCCTCTGGGTGGGAAGCTACTATGGGATATGGTAAATGCTATCTGTGGGTTGAGTAAACAGTGCAACAGAACAGGCAGAGCATCCATATTTGGAGAGAATAATTAGGCTGGGGATGAGCAGAGGGTTTGGCAAAGGGGAGGGGGGGGGGGGGAGACACTTTCAGCTTGATTGCAAACTGGCATCATTATTCATTTTGAAGATCATCTTCATCACACATCAGACATGACCATAAGTGCTACGATCTCCTCCTGGGTATGTCTCCAAGTGTTTTAGACTAACAACTCCCATTTTATTCTGGTTGATGGGTGGCTCTAGAACGGTTTTCCTTCTCGCAGTTCCTAATGATATGCACAGAGTAGGCAGTCTATTCACTGAAAAATCATTTTCTATGAAATCAAAAGCCTCATAATGTTTAGTTTAGTCTCTCCTGTCCATAGATGGCCCATTCTTGATAGTTGCACTGCCAACCAGCGCGGCTGCTCTCTCACTGCCTTTCACACTAGCATAGCCAGGGAGAAAAGTGAAGGTTATTTTGTGAAACGCTGTATGCTGTATCAGATGAAGCTACTGTTTCTATATGTACCCTGCTTTGATGTTCTGTAGCCAGCTCACTGAGCAAAGTGAAGTGATGTCAATTCTTGATTCATTCATTCTTCTTCTTCTTCACATTCATCGGCTGTAAACAAACTCTGGCAGAAAATTTTAGTTGTTTGTCCACTTCTGGACTTTAGTCTTGTTCCAGAACTTGAGTTTTGCACTCAAGTCTGTTTTTCTGAAGTAGGTAAGCAGATCTCTCAGATAGATGCACTCCGACTTTGAAGGGAACACTCCTAATTAGTCAACTTTTACAACATGCTTGTTTGGGGAGGGCGAGGTCTATTCTTTTTTCCTCCAAAATGGGGCTACAGAACCCAAGCAGAAAGATTCACTCACTGACAACAACTTACCAGGTCTTGTCACAGACGATGGTGCCACAGGATAGTGGGAATGACGTTGACTATGGAAGAGTCTTGGACCTTGTGACTGCTTAGCTCGCCTTCTCTGCCACCAGCATATTAACAACACAGTTAGGGTAGCCACTACAATAGCTCCAACAATACAGCATCCAACAATTATGCCAATCCTGTTTTGTTTAACAAAGAAGTTTATTATTTCCGTTAGTCAAAAATTGTAAATCAATATTCTATGTCCAAAATGAAGATACTACAGAAAAATGATTTTTTTTAAAGTTAGTTGTGTATCCTTTACAGGATACTGCAGGACCAACACCAGCTATTTTTTGGCTGTTACGGTTATTCTAAGAAAATTTGCATCCAGTAGTTTACCACTGCTTTCTGGAAGCTCCGCTCTTGATATCACTGTCGAAACCAACACAAGGTGAAAGGCCTGCAGCTGGGATGGAACCCAGCACCCCGGCATTATGAAGCGTTTTCGCAAGGCCTAAGCCACAAATGTTGATGAATAAATATAGCATACCATAAATGTTAGGGAGAGGCCACTATCATTCTTGGTCATATTATAACAACTTGTGATATCTGAAAAGATTTATGGAAAGGAAAATTTGGGAAACATTGAAATACAATTCTGAACAGTGTTTTGTCATGGTTTGGAAATGTATCAGTACATGAACTGGCAGGTGCTACTGAAGATCATGAGATACACCAAAAGCATAATTGTTCAGACCAGCTGGCAAAGCATTTGATGATGCTCCTACTCAGAGGAAAAGCAAGACAAATATACAATAAGACTCTTGCCTGGTACCACTGGAACTGCTGAAGACAGAGCACTTACATGAATGTCCCAAGTGCTGTAACGCTGGTTCTTAACTCAAATTATCTGAGAACACTGCTATGACCTAGTTTATACAAAAGTCGACCATTTTACAACTCTGGATTAATATTTGTTGGACTGCCAACTGCTAATTACTGCCTCTGATTTACCAATTATGCGGTGTAGGCAGGAGGTCTTTGAGCCTGAGGATTTACGGCCGCATGGCTAGTGCTGTCGCCACGACTGTGCAGGTGAGGATTTTATTCTGCCCCCAACAGAAAAAATCACTTGCCTTACCGAGGATTCGAACCTGAGTCTCCCGCTTAAAAGCCCAGTGTTCTAACCATTCAGCCAGCCACTCCTCTTGTTGGAATGCAATTTTTTTTTAAATACAGATATGTATGTGCCCAACAGTGGTTCTGTGTTTTCAAATAAACACCACATTTAAAAAATCACGCATTAAATATGGTCACAGATAAACAAAAGTGTGTAACAATTACAGTAAAATTTGTCAACTTACGGAGCACAGCAATGTCTGTTGAAAGAATTACCACAGCAATCCCAAAGACAGTCAATGTAGTCAGGCTGCTGGCTGAAGTAGTTTTCATATTTAGCACATCTCCAACCACTTACACCTGAACCATATACAAACACACACAATATCATGATACACACCTAGCAGACTGTTAAGAATAACTACAGTAGCAGACAGTGCCAACACAATGATAAAGGTTTATTTTCAATTAAGAAATGAGCCCTGAAAATATATCATGGAAGCATAAAAAAGCAAAAGGGGAATTGGTTACACATTCTTTAACACCAAGATAGAGTCTAACAGATAGAATGTGACCTATGAGGGTGTTGCCAAATGTAAGTGTGCATTTTTATCAATTGTCTTAGTATTTTTATTTTCCCATTATTTTTTGTTGAATTTATTTTCAATGGAAATTTAACATCCATTTATGACATTGTTGGTAAGAGATATATTCTACTACTGGTGATTACTTTTCTTCTTCTTTTTCAGCCCTTGAGGTTCACTGCTTTAGATATTTAACTTAGCTCTCTCGTGTATACAGTTTTTGCCTCTCTGTCATCTGACATTCCCTCAATATGCCCCAGCCATTTGAGTCTATTAGTTCTCACGATTCAAGTGATCAATGGTGATTTAAACAGATTATGAATTTGGGACCATTAATCGGAGGGGTGCCCACTCCACTATTACAACTACAGCAAAGGCAAACATAAGTTTCTGCTTTTCGCTCTTATGGCCACCATGACCATAGTCACATTGTTCTGTTGTAGAGTTCCATTGATGTTATCTTTCTATTTTGTTCATGGTCTACCTCTTGATCTACTCCCTTTCTGCTCTTTTGGTGTATGCTTGTGTGGTATCAAACTACTGAATGTAAAATTTGTCTAGAAAAACCACAACAGCCGAAAAAAATGCTGTGGTTGGTTCTGCAATTTCCTGTAAAGAATATGCAACTAACTTTTTGTGGTATGGCATCGCAAAACATTCTCTCCAAGTGGGCAAATTTGCCATGTGATGTGCTGACTAACTTTGTAGGTAATTGTTACAATTGTAATTTTTAGAATTGGATCTGGACTGACTTACCTCATTCTTAATTTATATCTATATCTCTTCTGGTCACTCTTGCAGTGATTCTCAGACATTTCATTTCTGTGGTTACTAACTTCCTTGTCTAGTTTGCTGTGAGTCGCCATGTCTGACACTGATAGCATACTCATAGGGTGAAAATGAGTATGCCAGTCAGTCATGTGTGTTCCGGGGCACCATTGTGGGGAAAACAAGAATAGACCCACTGCCTCCCCAAAAGCATGTCGTAAGAGTCGACTAATTGGGGAGCTTCCTTTGAAGTCGGAGTGCATCTGCCGGAGAGGCAAGGAACCAACAGTCTGTATTCAAGAGAATGAGATCTGTAAAACTGATGCACACGCAACACTCAGGTTCTGGAGCAGGACTCCAGTTCAGTAGTGGACGAGCAACCAGAACCTTCCGCCAGAGTTTACAGCTGATGAACGCGAAGAAGGAGAAGAAGAAGTATTCTTTGAATGAGATTTTGCACGATTGGGACTTGCCGCACGTATCAAAATGGGTAGCTGTTCTAAACTGTGATAAACAGCGGTGGCGATAATACACATTATTTGTGCCACATTGCCTTATTATATTACTTCTGGGTGCATGTCATCGTTATTTCTTTTCCTTTTTTTTTTATCCGTCTCTTAGTCTTAGTACTCTCTTAGTAACAAAAGTATAATGCGGAAGTGAAGTAACTGAGGAAAACAAAATGAAAATGTTCCCCTAATCAACACTCCTTAAGTATTCTAATCTGTTGACATTAAATTAACAAATCAACATTACATTAAATATAACCATCAATAACAGTATGAATTACTGTGTCATTAATTATGAGACTTACCTGTCATAAAGAACAGTGAGGCAACAATCTGTAACGCTACCTGAGTTGCCATTTTCAAGTGCGTCTTCTACAGGAAACGCAAAACAAATTTGGCCCCGTGTGCGGAAAGTTGTATACAATTATAGTCCTACAGTTTATAGTCCAAGGTTAGTTTTTCTACAAGGGGAGTTTTAAAGTAAAGTCCCGATTTGACCCCCACCGACAAACAACAATTGAAAACGCAAATGTGCTTATGCAGTATGTTTATGTTGTTCATTAGATAGCGGTGTGCTATTTTTTTCCACTGTCGAAATCTTGTTTGATGCCACATGTGAGTGAAAAAATTATTACTCCCGCAAGCTGTGAGGATCGTGCAGTGAGCCGGTTTTTGTTTGCAAACAGAAATTCGTCGGCAACTTATTGAGGTTTATGGGCCAGATGTTATGACAATAGAGCACACAAGGGCAAAATAATAAGGAGAGTGAACCAGACGGAGGATGACCCACGAAGATAGCATCCAGAAAATAAGGATAAGTAGAACACATTTGGACACAGACAGGAAGGCCTAGCTACAAAGATAGGAACATAAATTTAGAGAAATGGCGCTTCTTCTCTTCTCTTCTTCTTCCTCCTTCTTCTTCTTTCTCTCTGATACAAGGTTGTAGCCCAGTGTCGTTGTTTTCTGTATTTGTTTTGCGCTTCTCGTGTGGCTTGAGTGATTAGTTAATTCACCTTTTTGCAAGTTTTTGCTACACCATTTATCCATCTCTTTCTTGGTCTTCCTCTCGCCTTCTTCCCAGATGTTCTGCTGCAAAATGTCTCATATGCAGTTTGGTCTGGTTGCATTCTCACTAGATGGCCGAACCATTTCATTCTTTGTCTGTCAACATAGTCCAGACATAGTCTTATTTCGACTTTGTCTCTGGTGCTGGTATTCGTGTCTTCTTGTGATGTTCGTGACTTTGCGGAGACAGCGCATTTCCCATGTAGTTATTTTCTGTTCTGGTGCCCTACGAATTATCATGAAGAGGACTGAAAGGCAATTACAATATGAGCTTCGTGAAGCACAAGCGGGTTTCAGACAGGGTAGAGGAACTAGGGATCACATCTTGAATATGAGAATAATTTTTTGAAAAATGTAGAGAATACAACGTAGATCTTCATGCTTGTTTTATTGATTATAGCAAGGCATTTGATTGTGTCCAACACCACAAACTGTGGACTATTATGATAACTATGGGGTTTCCAGCGCATTTGGTGCATTTAATTGAAAATCGTTATCATGAACAAGCAGCCATCAGAGCAGCTGGTGAAACATCAGATTAGTTCGAGGTACAAAAGGGAGTAAGGCAGGGGTGAATTCTGTCACCTTACCTATTCAATATATATATACCCTAAAAAAATATAATGAGAAGTGTCAAAAATGACCAGACTTGTGACAGTTATGATCCGCTCAAATTTGGCGGACACCGTATTCCGGAATTAGCTACGCAGATGACACAGACCTCCTTTCGAACAGCGTAAAGGGAATATGCAATTTAATATTGATTGTCCAAAAGCACAGTGAAGATAAAAATCTGTTCTTGAAGAAAACGAAAATAATGTTCACAGATAAAATCTTCCGTGGATCAAAAATGACAATAAATCAAGAAGAAATTGAAAATGTCACAAACTTTGAAAATCTAGCTATAGAAAGAGTTTCATAATATCTTGGAAAACGAAAAGGAAAAATACTGACATCTTGAAAGATCTGGACATCAAGGAAGATTGGCTAATAAACAGAAACCTGTCTCGGAAGCTGAAATATTTTGGTCATATCAAGCGCCACGATGGATCGGAAAAAATTATAGCAGAAGCCATGGTACCAGGAAGGAGGGGCAGGGGCCGACCGACATGAAGATGGACACAGGATATAAATGACTCCTTGAGTATGAAAGTACATGAGGCGGGAGAGACCGAGTTTCTTTCAGGCAGACCGTGATGAGAGCGACGTTCTGCAAAGGACCTGCTACATGATGATGATAAGTGCCCTATTCATTGTCCATGTTTGGAACTAATAACGTAAAGTAGGGATAAAGATGCTATTGATCACGTGATGTTTTGCTGGAAGGGAGACGTCTGGGTATTTAAGTAGTGGGGCTAACTGGTAGGTGAAAGCCTTTGCCTTCTGTACTCTGGTTTCTATTTCTCTGTTGAGTCTTCCATCCTATATAAATATGCTTTCTAGATATTTGAATTCTCTTACTTTCTTGTCTGATTGTAGCACCCGTAACATAAACGTTCATGGTATTATGATTCCTGCCTACCCTCATTATCTCATCTTTCGCGGTGTTTATTAATACTATCATATCATACTTTGTGTAGGTTTGATGTAAGGAGTCAATATGTTCTAAATCATGTTCTAAGCGGTGTATTAGACACTTATCGTCTCCAAAAAAAAAGTTCATTGATTTCTTCAGTGTCTGTATTTGCCTCCTCTATTATTCTATCCATGTAAGTAACGTGTAGCCATGGTGGGAGGACACATCCATGTATGACACCTGATGAGATGGGAAACCAGTTTTTCATTCCCTCCGTTGTTCTATCTTGATAAAGAGCCGGGATGTTAACCAACATTTGATCTTATTACCATAACACTGTAACATTTTTCACAGTCTGAATCTATAAACTTGATCAAAAGCCTTTTCTTGATCTATAAATTGAAGATGTTGACTTTTATCATATTCAGTAGACTGTTTGATTATCTGCCCTAAAGAAGATATTGCAACTGTACAGTTCTTTCCCTTCCTAAAACCAAATTATCTCTTACTTAACTGGGGATTAGTAGTGGTCGACTCAGAAATTGTATGCAGCCTTGCTGGATACCATCTTCAACTGGCAATGGATGTAGGGCGAAGAGAAGACGGCTAGGAAATGGAGAGAGAGAACGGCGACAGTACCCCAGGAGTGAGCACACATCTAGCTAATCCCACTTCCAAAACCATGAAAAGATCACCCGAGACTCAGCGTGTTTAGGATTGTCTCCCTCCAAGATACTTTTGGCATATTGCTATTGTCTGTTCAGGAACGCTAGGTATACATTGCTGGAATTTGGCATGCACCTATAAGAATTTTTTTTTTTTTTTTTAAGAATTAATTCAGTTGTATTTGATTTCGTCATTTTTGTGGTATGTAAAGAAGAAAAAAAAAACCAGACACAGATTCAAGGCAAACAATCAGCATGCTTACAGTAACTTGAGTAAATTGCGTAGGGGGAACTTTATAAAACATAAAATTGCACTTGTTTCACTCTCGAGTATTCATCCTCAGCAGTTGCCTCCTGTGAGTTGTTAGATGAACATAATTTTTCATTCTATAAAGAATCATCCTCAATTAGCTTGTCCTTTACATAACGTCATTCTCCTCTCGGCACACTTGAAAGTATCCCTCTCCCTAGCCAGCTCTCCAGCCCCATGTGCTTTCAATGCAAATGCATCTTCAGTGTCCTGTATCCATCTTCGCGGAGGTCAACCCCTGCCTCGCTTTCTACAAACTGGACCCTCCATCATCGCCGTCCTTTCCAAGAAACCATGACGTTTGATGTGGCCAAAATATAGTATAGGCTATCAGAATAATCTTCAAGCATTGCTGTACGTGTGAAATGATTTTTTAACTATCTCTGTGCATGTGTCAATATTCTAAACGTCGCTCTCTTGCGTAACCAACAGCGATTGCTAAAAGAAGCTAATGAAAGTACATCTCTATTTACAACAAGAAAGAGACAAACACTGTTCTTTGGCCACATCATTAGAAGAGAGACATTGGGGAGCATCGTGACAACTGGAAAAATAAGTGGAAAAAGGGGTTGAGGCAGACCAAGAGAGACGATGCTGAATGGGCTGAAACCATGTCATGGAGGGATATCATCAAAAGAGTTGTTCCAGGCAACCAGGGATCGTGATCTGTGGTGACACATGAGTGCCTACGCCAGTTAGCAGGGCACATGACGATGATGCTCTCTTTACAGTACGCCTAAATGTCTCTCTTCTCTAGTCCTTTTTGCTTACTTTTACGTTTAGTCCAACTACAGAGCCTTCAACTGCAGCGCATTCAGGGGCTTTTTGGTCTCTGTTTAGAGTGTCTTGGGATATATAATGTGGAATAAATAACCATGCATTCCGCCTCGTTGAGATTCATGGTTACACATTACTTCTAGAGACGCATGAAGCATTCCGGTTCAGCAAGACCCTTCTCCTTTTACAGCCGGGCTTGGGACCGGTCTTAGCGGTGTTGCTGATGTTCCAAGTCTCACAATTAATGACAAACTTGAGTTGCCTAGGTATAATTTTTTATAATAACCCATCCTCAAGGGATCACGTGAAGGCAGTTGTGGAAAAATGCCAGAGAGGATGTGATCCTTTCGGTGTTAGATTTTAGACTTTGAATGCTCCAACAAAGAGTCAGCTTATGAAATTTTAACACCTACACAATGATGAGGCCATGATGGTAATTATAAGACGTACGAGTCCAAGAGAACCCTGGTAGTATGTATGCGATCTATGCTTGCAAATGCTGACTATTTCAGATAGGTTCAAAGTGCTGCAAACAAAGTCATATCTTGGAGTAGCTACAGACAAGAAACACCTCCAAGAAGAAGAAAAAGAAGAAGGTCACTCTAGTAGTACATGATTACCAAGTGTAGGCTACTGCCAATTATTGCCTTTCTTTATTTATAACAATTTTGCTGTATAGTCAGGGGCGGAGGGGGGGGGGGGTGTCGTGTCTTTGAGCCTGAGGATTTACGGCTGCATGGCTAGTGCTGTCGCCATGACTGAGCAGGTGTGGTTTTATTTGCTTCCGACATGAAAAAATCCCCAGCCTTGCCGTGGATTCGAACCCGGGTCTCTAACCGTTCAGCCAGCCGCCCTTCACCAAGCGCACAACTGTATTATTTGGCGTCATGGCAACCTTATCAAAGTTTTATTTGCACCGGAAGTTACCTCATCGTCTACTTTAAAAGTTTAAAAAAGGTATTCTCCCGTCTATTCAAAGGAACAGGGAAGGAAATTTTGTTAGCTATAACGCAGCCTTTATACTACTTTATCTACATTTATTAAACAATGGGTAACGACGATCCGAGTACGTACGCTGAAACTGATAAAGTTACGATTAGCTCGCTATTTTGGGATGTATCAGTAGACTTCATCACACAGACAATTAGCGGTTACGCTCATCTGACTGTGGACAAGAAAATTGAGGACGTGCACAGTTTGGTTAGTAAAGTTGTCTTTAGACAATCGTAGTTTATAAATAATAAGTTAATTTATAACTGCCGCTAGTAAGTTAACTAGAGTTCTTATGTTGCTATATAATTTCGTAAACGTTTCAAAAGCGCGCCTCCCACCCTGAAGAAAATCTACTGGATGAAATTAATGTTATAATTAAACACACCTCAGTGAGTGTGAGGATGACTCAGGTATTTTTTGTGTGTGGGTTTTGAAACTTTAAAAAATGAGTTATTACAGTCTTAAAGACTATTCAAACACATTCTTGGCACGACACGTTTAATTGTTGAGTCCTCTTTTTCCTGTACACTAATTATTCAGCTCTCCTCCGAACTTCTACCCGATATTATGGCGGCCAAGCAAATAGCCTAACAGTCATGTGTGAACTGTCTGCCAAGGAACAAATCGCGCAAAACTAGTATTACTTGACAATTTCAAGAGACGCAACACTGCAGACGATAGTACCAGACAATAATAGCGACCGTTGACAATTTCAAGCGTTTCTGCAGATGATACTAGCAGACGATAATAGCGACCATTGACAATTTTGAGACACGCAACATTACAAACAATAATAGCCACATGACGGGGAAACCACCCGCTCCGACGCAGATTAGTGTCGTTGTTGTCCTCACACTTTTCAGCATGCGCAAAACGTTGTTAAACTAAACTGTTGACAGTATCCCCTGCGCCGCTACGTGGATGGGGATCTAAACTAGATGCCTGGGACTCACGAGCAAATAAATTAGAAGAAATTGCAGGAGATGTGGTAGCTGCTGCTTGTGAGTCCCAGCCATCTGGTTTAGCCACCATCCGCGGCGGGGAAGATACTGTCGGCCGTGCGGCATAGTCGCAGAAACAGGTTCACAATTAACATATCGCTGAGACCCTGTTAGAGCATTTGTTTCGTTATTCAGAGCTGATCCTAGTTTTGCCGCGATTGTTTACTTTGCAGAAAGTCCGCATTTTACACACGACTGAGGCCCTGTTAGGCTATTTGCATGGCCGCCATAAATCGGGTAGAAGTTCGGAGGAGAACCAATTATTCTTTATATGTTTTTTTTTTTTTAGAAATTAATACAAAACATTGGCACCTTGGTCTTATTCTTTTTTATTGACATAAGAACATGAAAAAAGTTACATGTCTATTATGTGCTGTTTTTTTTTTTAAAGTAAAAATTAATTTGGAAAATTAACTAAAATATTTATAATTAAGTATTGTTGGATAAATTCTGTCATTTCATTCTCAGTCCTTGAACTGAGTTTCTGTACTGTAGTAATTTGTTTATGTGTGTGTGTGTGTGTGTGTGTGTCCGTGTGTGTGTGTCCGTGTGTGTGTGTCTGTGTGTGAGTGTCTGTGTGTGTGTCCGTGTCCGTGTGTCTGTGTGTGTGTGTGAGCGCGCACATTAGTGTGCCAGCATTCACACACAAAATATACAAGCATACAAGTTTGTGTGTGAGTGCATGCGTATGTGAGAAGTAGTGTCCTTTTAACTCCATTTAGTGGGAAGAGATATGGCTTCAGTACTATTACAGATATCAAGATAGACAGTGAAGTTAAAAAGATAGTGAGGGCATGGGATGAGCTGCTTGCAAAAGCAAAGTACTGGATGACTTGGCGTGAGTTGGTCGAGGGCTTTTGCTCCTCTGAGGGTTCAGCAAGCTCACCATCACATCCATTATTCTCATATTCAGTCTGTGGCTTTATAGAAAGGATTTGAATGGTACCGTTGTCCTCTGGAGCCAGTGCTTCTTTTTCTTTTATCATCTCACTGATACCAGGTTGTAGCCCAGTGTCATGGTCTTCTGTACTTGTCTTGCCCTTCTCAGGGGGCTTGGGTGATGGTTTTGTTCATCTTTTTTGCAGGTTTTGGCGTTTATCCATCTCTTTCTTTGTCTTCCTCTTGAGTGCTGTGATGTCAATTCTTGACTCAGTTGAACTCCTCACAGATGTTTTGCTGTAAACAATCTCATATGCAGGGTGCCAGTGCAACCTCTTAAAAATGACCACTGGACAAATTTGAGAATTTTCTGTGATTTATCTGAGAAGGGTAGGTTATAGCAAAGGGAACTGGCTGCTGCACTATATATTTCACAGCCTACAATTTATTGTCTGTTTTGGTCATTAAAGGTACTGGATGTCAGAGACCTGACAGTTGAAAGTGTTTGTATGAAGGATACAGGCAAAGCTTGTCAGTTTGAAATTTCAAATCCACGCAACTTCACCTTTGGGTCAAAGCTCACCATAACCATTGGCTCATTTGTAGAGAAAAGGTAAGATGAGAAATAAGAAAGTAGAAATGTCTGTAAGTGTTTTTAATATTTGAGAGGTCCACATGTGGGCTCTAGAACCATCTGTATAAATAATCACATCATTAAAGCGAACATTATTCTGTATGCGCTCTAGGTTTAATCAGTTGACTGTTTAAGACAGTGAGCAATCCCATTTTATAATCAGTCACTGAGAGAACCAAATGCTGATACAATGTAAAAAGCATTCTCTGCTCCATTCAGGCCATAGTCTTGAGGTCACCGAGTTCCTTTTGGCATCTTGTCACAAAAGTCTCCACATGGTCCTTGAAGGACAGGCTCCTGTCAAATGTGATTCCCGGATACTCTCTGTTGACGTTTCCACCATCTGTCGTGAGACTTGGGACAGCAGTTCTAACAATCCCATTGTATAGAAGACACCACAAAACATCTGTTTTGTTTTCTGTGTGAATGACAGCACTAATTTCTGTACACCAGTCAGTCACTTTGTCTGCTGTCACCTGTAGCTCCTGAGCTGTTTGTTCCCCCTTTCTCCCCTGCCTGTAAGCAAAAATATCATCTGCAAATGTCAGGTCAGTATCCTTCCAACCTCTGGGGTTTCTAAGCTTGCAGTCCTACTTGTATACACCTTAAAGAGCACCGGTAAGATGGCAGATCTCTGTGGCAGTCCAGGGGCTATGATATGTGGCTCTGAAGTTCATGATTCCAGACGGAGAGCAACCCGATGAGAATATAGGACAGCTTCTATCCAATTCACCAAACAGGGACTGACCCTCTTCTCCATCACATGGTCATCAAAATATCATATCTAACTCTTTTATATGCATCCTCGAGATCAAGCGCCACCACCATCATTTCCTGTTTGCTTTGGAACCATTCATAAACATCAAAAGCAAAAGTGGCTGTACTCGACCAGGTATCTTCTCCTGGCCTGTAGCTCCCCAGATCTCTTTGAAGAAGCTTCCCTCTTCCCAAAAAATTCTTGCAGCTTGACAGCTGCCAGTTTTCATGGTTTTCATTTCATGGTACGTAGACCTCAGGTGCCAGTTATAAATGAGCACCAGACAAATTTAACAGTGCTTACTTGATTTTGTAGAAAAATGGATATTATGTTTATTCCAGTTTTCCTATTCAGTATCTCTGATGGTGGAATGGCTAATAAATATGAGTCCACCTATAACTTGAGAAGATTTTGTACAAATTAATCTTTGGATTATTGTAAAAAAGGGAACCTGGAGGTGTTATCCTCCCACCTGACCCTGATTTAGTAGGGTGAATTAATAATCATTTTGTATAAAAGTGCAAGTTAAATATGCTCTTAGTGGATTAAAATATAAAAAAAAAAAATACTGGCTCAAAAAATGAAACATTTACAAATCCACTAACAGAAAGAGTGTTTATTATGTGTGGATTTTATATTATTTGGTATAAACACAAATTTTAATCCTCACCTGATAAAACATAGTTTGTGCTGTTTTGAGAACTTCCTTGTGTAATAATAGGAGGGCCTGGAACACATATGGAGCTGTCCATGTGGAAGGAAAGATGATCCTTTACAAGTCAATCTTCCTGCATGTTCCTTTTCTTGATTGTCTGATATATTTTCCAGATTGTTTTGTAATAATACATACTATTAAAACCTGAAATATTGTTTTCCTTTAGATGTTAATACCCAGAACAGTTTTTTGTTTGCTATAAATTCATAACTGTCAGTATACTACAGGCTCTAAAATAGGAGGGGAAGTCAATAAGTTAGTCACAAATGGTTATGGGATGGCAGAAAAATGTGGTTTCTAAATCTGTCATTAGGTGACAGCAACATCGAACTTTATGTCTCCCTTCGTTGGGTGGCGCTAGGTGTTGCATGCACATTTGCAACACAGAAACAAAATGGCAACTGTACTTACAGAGTGCACCCTCAAAGAACAAGATGCTGTTGTGTGTTTTTTTTTTCTTCATTCATAAGGAAGTGCTTCCTGTTTATGCTAACAAATGTTTATCCCGTAAAGCGGTGCATAGCTGGGTTAACAAAAAATATCATTATGCAGTTCGAAGAAAACCTCCAGGCCTACTGACTAGAGGAGCACTGCTTCTTCATGACAATGCCAGACCGCATGTGGCTCAGTTAACTCAGGAGAAAATTAACTATCTAGGGTGGGAACTTCTGGAACATTCACCTTACAGCCCTGACTTAGCCCCTAGTGATTTCTGCCTTTTTGGTGCCCTGAAAGCCCACTTTGGCGGGAGACATTTCACGAATGTCGCAAAAGTTGAAAAACAGAGCACACAGTTCTATAACGCAGGTTAGGGAGGACTGATACAACAGTGGGACAGGTGCATCAGTGTTGGTGGAAATTATGTTGGCAAATAAAAGGACTTTATATGGGAAAAATATTAATAGTTTTTAATTTATCATCATTATTTTTTTTAACAATTATTTGTGACTTACTTATTTCTTTTCCTGGTATGTTTCTGAAAAAATAATAAAAAGTATAACTATTGTATTATTAATTTAAATTTATGATTGCATTTTAGTTTCACCATCATCATCAAGTATGCAACCTCGCCGAAATCCTCAGCTCTTCAATGGCTGCGACCCGAGCAGACAGCTGGCAAACGTCAACCATATCTTTTTAGTCAGTGTCAGGTGAGAAATGTTCATCTTTGCATAATCTTTGTACAGTGTGAGTTTTCTCTATGCAAATTTGCTACGCCTGGGATTACACAGAGCAGTACCCCTACTAAACACCTACATATCTTTCTGGAACAGAAACCAGCTTCTACAGACTGCATGCATTTAGTTTATAAATCCCCTTATTAAATAAAAAAAATACCTCAACTAGTGAATAAGATCTTGGCCATTGATTGTACCCAGTTATGTCATCCCTGCCTGTTAATGTACAGAATATTCACAAATATTCTTTACAATGCAACGGAGGCGCACATCACTCTACCTAGTTCCACAGACAGTGTTGAAAGTCGCTTAAAAAGATGCTGTCTTGCCCTGATTCATCATCATGATCATGTGCCATGCAGGTAAGCATAGACTGTCATGTTTTGCCATCTCACACGATCACCAGAATCACAGTTAAGTATAATGTTTTTGTCTTGCCCTATTCATCTGGCCAGACCTTTTAGGTATTTATGTCTTTGCCACTTACTCTCCTTCCATCAATCTTGCCAGTTGTTACCAAGATCTTGAGTCCATTTCTTCTATTAACATGTCCAACAAATATTGACTGTCTACGTCTTATTGTTCTAATAAGTTTACAACTTTCATCTGTCGAGGACTGCTTCATTTGTTTTTCTAACCTTCCATGATATTCTTTGCATTCTTCTCACAAATCAAATCTCTGCCACGAGTAAATGTTTTTCAGCTTGTCTGCCTATTGTCCATGTTTTGCATGCATAAAACAACACAGGTGATACAAAACACTTTAACACTTTTTTCCTCACTGCTAGTGATATCTTCTGCCATATTTACAACTTCCATTACTCCAACTTTCTTCCATTTTCATATGGGTAAGGGGAAGGGGGGAGGAGAGGGGTGTTCAAGCAAGAAAATACATAATTTAGTCACATGGTTCACTGGTTTATACAGATTATCCAGAGTGAGTATTCAGTCGAGATCAGACACTAAAATGGGCAATAGTTATCAATCGAGATCATGCAGAAAAATTGGCAATAGCTATCAATCGAGATCAGGCAGAAAAATTGGCAATAGTTATCAATCGAGATCAGACAGAAAAAAAGGAACTAGTTATCATTAGAGATCAGAAAGAAAAATGGGCTATCCTCCGAATAACGGGCACATATTATGGCGGTTGCAAAAACACCCTAACAGAGCCTCAGTCACATGTCAATTGCGCACTTCCAGCAACTTAATTTGCGCGGACTACCGGTGACTACCGCCACCGCCGCGAGTATCCCCCACGCCGCTAATGTGGTGTTGATTGGGGCTAAACTAGAAGGCTGGGATTCATGAGCAGCAGCTTCCGCATCTCCTGCAGCTTCGCTCGTGAGTCCCAGGAATCTAGTTTAGCCCCAATCCACGCTGCATTAGCAGCGTGAGGGATACTCTCGGCGGTGGCGGTAGTTCGCGCAAATTAAGTTCGCAGTTTGCATGTGACTGAGGCACTGTTTTTGGCCGCCATAATATGTGCCCGTTTTTCAGAGGATAGCCAAAAAATGGAACTAGTTATCAACTGAGATAAGACAGAGCACATGTTAATAACAAGAGAGGTAAAGGATACAAACTCCAGCCACATACAAATAGATAGTAGGAAAATTTAAAGAATGGAAACAATTACTTTCCTGCAAACTTCAACACCTCCAGTGTACTAAAAGAAGAACACAATCTAGAAATACATACTCTATATCCTATAACATTTACTAAAATCAAATGCTCTGTTTTGCACATAAATCCAGATAAGACCAATTGTCTAAAACCAGGAATACAATCAAAAGAGCCAAAGCCTTATTTACAGACTTATGACAAATCTTTGACCCATCAAAGATAAAAAAAAAAAAAAAAAGTAGAGTGAGAAGCAACAATTAAATTTGTAACTTTTTTTTTAATGACGACAATTTACTAGCATCGTGAGTGCTTATAGACTGCAGTAGTTGGGCATATAGAAAGAGTGGCAGATACCAGAGAGACACAGACTGTGCACATAAAAGAGTTAAGTGGGAATAGACCTCAAGACAGACCGAGAAGACCGGGGAGAGGTAAAATAGAGGCAGACTTGCAGATCCTGGAAAGTGAAGGCCAATCTTCTTCTTTTTTCTTTTTTGACATCTCACTGATACCAGGTCGCAGCCCAGTGTCGGGGTTTTCTGTATTTGTCTTGTGCTTCTTGGGTGGCTTGGGTGATGGATTTGTTAATCTTATTTTGTTTTTTTTAGGTCTTCCTCTCGCCTTTCTCCCAGATGTTCTGCTGTAAAATATCTTATATGCAGTTTGGTCTGTCCGCATTCTCACTAGATGACTGAACCATTTCATTCTTTGTTCAGTATAATCCAGACATGGGTGTCTCTTCTTGTGTTGTTAGTGACCTTTTGGAGACAGCGCTTTTCACATGTGGTTATTTTCTGTTCTATTGCCTCATTCATTGTGAATGCGGTGAGCTATAAGGGCTCGGAAGGCTGAACAAGAAGAATCAGCATTTGGCGAGTGATGTGATCTGTATCATGCTGGCAGCTTTTGCCTGCTACAACTTTTCCGATACCCATTATAGGTTAGACCTACCTGGATTCAAGTTTTTATTACAGTTAAAAAAATAATTTTTTTTTTTATGGTGCCTTCCTGTTTTAACACCCCCCCCCCCCTCCCCGCCGCCCAAAACAAGGAAAAGCATAGTTATCTGATGGCACATTTTTATTTGTTGATGAGAAAGCCTGCATGCCTAAAATCTGTCAGTGACCTAGATGCAACAGCATGATAAGGTATTCTTATTTGCAATTTGAACAGTTTCACCTCATTAAATTACAGAGATTTTGAATGTCAAAGTTATGCCAATATTATGTTCCTTTCAGTAGCTATGCATTTTTTTTTTAAATAGGAAAGTAACATTGTAAATCTTTTTTTTTTTTTTAACTTTAACAGTATATTTAATAACAGGAAGAAGGATAGAAGATAGTGAAGATGTGCTTTGTTTGTAGTCACATTGTCAGGGTGTGAGAGGATGGTGACACAGTCAGGCAGCATGTGTACATGGTCATCTTAGCATACATTCTTATTCTATCATTATTAAATTATTAAATAAAATATTGCATTATTAAATCTAGCAGCTGATTAGATTTTCTCCCTTTTCCTGAACTTTCTGTTCACTTCTTGTAATGATGTAGGCATAATAATCTGGACTACTTAGTTATGCTAATGCATATTGCATTACTGGGACTTTTTTTATTCTCTTAACTACTCGACGTCGAGGAAAACACTATCTGAGTACATTACTTAATTAAGTTGCTAGAAATAACAAACAGCAACATTGTTTTTGTGCAACCACCTAGTTGTCTTTGAATCATCACAGTTGATTTATGCATTTCACTACCACAACCAGCTGCACTGTTACTACTACTATAACTGCTGCTTCTATTCTATCCTGATGTGGTATCACAACATTGTGGATATCCAAACCGTCCACTTGGATGCTTGGTCAGTGACCTCCTTCAACCTGCTTATAAGGTGGGGCTCATCTAGTTCACCAGACATCTGCATTTTATGTGGAAAGAAAAAGGTAGTGGACACTTTTTAACACTTTCATATGTATTGGGCATATAGGACTAGACCTATATTTTATAGACCAATTGGAACTTGGTGGATGATATAGTCAGCATCATTCCTGCCTTTATTTCCCAGGACTTTACCTGCTACCCACTTAAAAGGCTGGGTCGACCTAGCTGCCAAGATTGTTTTTTGAGAAGAAAAAAAAGGCCGGCTTTGTCAAGTCCGGAACCCTCGACTTTCCGATCTCCAGGAGAGCGTCTAGCCGCTGCACCATGGCGGCTCCCAGTTTGTATATACACTATGATAATCTGATATTTCATGTTTAGCTGGCAGTCTAATGCTCACTCATTCTCCACCCCTACATAGGCAAGGATCGCGACAGTCATGTGATAACTGTTCCCCCTAATTTGAATCTCAACTTCTCATCAATTTAGGCAATTCACGCAAGAAGTTTGCTGCCATGTCAAGACACGCCTGCTGTCAAGTTTTCCTACACTGCACAGGTAGTTTTGTTGTTTTTATGTTTTGTAACTCAAAAAGCAATTTACTTAATAAGAAGGTAAAAGTAAAGGACCCTTCTTTTGCCAGCATCGGGCCTATGATGTTCAACTAATATTTTTAGAGGCCTATTGGCATGTGATGTGAGACATCATCGTCATCATCATCATGCCGGCTGATTTAAATATCCAGGACTTTGCCAGATAGCTATTTAAGACTGGGTCAACCTAGGAGCTAAGATTATTCGTTTTTAAAAAATCTGCCTTGATGGGGTTTGGAACTCCAGATATCTAAATGCCCCACGAAACTAACCAGGAAGGCTAATCTGGATAACAGACTGATGGCCGAAGGGGTTGGATGTGTTGGCCAAAAGGTGTGCATGTATCACAGCAATGCTGTAAACAAGCACAGCGTATTTATGTCACTTGAAAAAACGATGATGAAGAAGAAGAAACAAGTGACAAGGTAAACTTGGAACATTAAGTAAGGAAATATGTAAGAAAAGAAAACATGGACGGCAACCGCTGTTGAGGGGATACAGTTTCAGAATGCATTTATAAAATTTATTCAGTTATTATTTAATTATTTATTTATTTGTTACATTCAGGATTTACACAAGCTTGAAATGACTCATTTATTTTGGCAGGTTCGAGCTCCAAGGGAGATCACAGTGCTAATGAGTGCTGTGAGAGATGTCACAGAACCAGTAGCTGACAGTTCTGACCTAGTCACAAAGTTCTCTATGGCAATTCCTATACCAAGTTACTTGTTAGCAATTGTGGCTGGAGATGTAGAGTGCAGGTTTGCCTTTGTTAAAAGATATTTATCTATTATTTTCCACATTATTCTGTCAGCTTACAAAGTTAGTTAGTTAACGACAGATCATCCTCCTCAAAATAAAATATGTTGAATTAAGAATCGACATCACAGCACTCTGGACACTCCCATAATTGCTCAGTCTCCATCTTCAGCAGCAAGCTAAGTGTTCCACATCTGATGGTACCAGTAACCAACTGATTGTATATCCGTCTCATCCTTCCCCTGAGTATTGAGCGTTGGCCAGATCCCCTGGTAACTCCTCACAGCGCCATTCTCCTCAGACCATGAGGATCTATCTGCACCTTCGCACTGTTCACTCGTTCCTAAAGGGCCCTCCCAATATCTAACTTATCATACATCAATTCAACAGGGAAGGCTAACCCGGTCAACAAATGCCAGCAGAAGTCGGATGTGTTGGCCGAAAGGTGCAAATATCGCAGCCATGCTGTAAACGGACACAACGCAATTACATCTTAGGATGAACGCAGAAGAAGAAGATACATCAATTCATCACCAAGTGGTACAGAGCCATCTTCGCTGCACTTTGAAAAATTTAGTCTGTATGTGCTAGTATTCCCCTCCTCAGTAAATCTCATTGTGTCACATCTGATGAGACCAGTTCTGTATTGGTTTATTTGTCTTCTTTGGCTTCCTGCATATTACTTTTGTTGGGCCTCACCATGTTTAGTTTGTTGTTCTTGAAGTCTCACCACAGTTGTGGATTCACAGTCCTCATTTTGTTCCCACAAACATCTTACTTCTTTTAGAGCATTCAGTATGTCAGCCTGGCCCATGGCTTGTCCAGTCCTTGTTTGCCCCACCATGTCATGACACGAAATAAAACTGATCTTTGTGAACCTTGAGTGCTTAAGAGGCACCAACCACCGTCTTCAGACCCAACCTGTCTCCGTCTTCCTTAGCATATTCATTGAGACACTGAGAAAACATGCCTGGGTGAAGGTCTTTGTCTCCAGCCATGTTACTGCTTTGGTTGCTACCATGACCTCTGTAGTAAGACTACTTGTAGTCAAAGCAAAAGCACCAGAATCCTGCTTGACAATTCTTCATCCAGCATGATCTGTGAAAGCCCACAAGATTTTCAGTTTCCAAAAGATATACCCAGTCTGTGTAAATAAGAGCACCACCCTCTAGAAAATTCTCACATAGCAAGGCTTCAACAGAAAGGACCAGGTCATGGTATAGAAAACAAAGATGATGCTGGTCACAGTTTGCCGCCGCCATCATTGTCATCGCAGCCGAGTCTTGCTTGGCTTTTATCAACACCTCATTATATGTTCAGTATGAGCAAGCATATGATGAGATCATTTCCCCAGGTATCTCATTGCCTGCGATCTTTCCGCAATCTCTGAGCACAAACTTACAATTGGTGTTGGAGTGTTAACAATAATATTTTCCAAAGAGAACCATGTCACTGCTGCCTCCGTTGGGTTAACCAATGCCCCACCTTCACCACACCAAGTGCCTATGTGGTTGAGTTCTGTTTGTAGTTCTCTAGAAATCTGCTCTGTCCTTACCCTGATAATACACATCGTCAGCATACAGATGTTTTCCATTGTCCAATGATTTGTACCTTGTAATTCTCAGTGTAAACATTTCACAACATTTCGCCCCCCCCCCTCTTTTTTTTCTTCGACTACCCCCTGCAGTGTTCTTTGAAGTATAATCTTTGCAATCAAATCATGTCTCACCACGTGCCAAAACTTTAAAAAAACTTGCGACATTTCACCACTTCCAAATTAGTCTCCTGACGTCTTGCAAATGTGTTTATTTTGTCTCTTACAAATTTGTTAGCTTTGTGTTCTAAATAGCTAATTTGGAAAATTTGTCTGTTGTACCTTATATCTCCCTCGACACCCACAGCGGTAAAAGAGGAAGTGAAGAAGAAGAAGAAGAAGTCTGTTGTATTTACGTTTGAAAGCCTGAATATTCCTTTCCATTTCTGCAGTGAGAGTCCAACTCTCAGTATGGTATATATTTAAGGTGTTGTGATCTAATATACTTCAGCAAAATGTTTTGATTTGGTTGAGTTTTATTTTTTTTCACTTATAATCTTGATCAGATTGTTTATTTATTTCAGTACTGTTATGTATATATAAATGTACATGTATTTATTCTATCTGTAAAAGGCAGATCGGACCAAGATCTAGGGTTTGGTCAGAGAAGGAAATGGTGGATGCAGCAGCAGCTGAATTTTCTGAGGTGAGAGTGGGTAGTTATTGTGAAGATTAACTGTATTGGAAACAAAGTGGGAAGATGTTGTTTTTTAGTCTCAAAACCTCTTATATTCAGGGAGTGTCTCCTGGTAAAGTGGTCAAGCCGTTAGCATCACACTCTGAAGGTCATGGGTTCGTTTCACTGCCGGGTCGTTAATTTCATGAGTGCAATATTTACGGAGATCCCTGGGGATTGTCACCAGAGCTACAGAGTTTGTGCTTAATGTGCTGCTCTCAACATGTGGCTAGTCATTCTGCGAGGTGAGACTGAGCCACATGGAATAAAATTGTATGCAATGCTAAGTTGATTCTCTTAACATTAACCTTCACTCAGAGATGTATTGTACTGAAACATTTTTGTTTATTCCATAACGCATTGCTTTTTACATTTGTGTTAACATGTATGAGGCAGTGGTAAACTATTGAAAAACACAAACTGAATAAACGCTAGGGTAGGTTTGTAGCATCCTGAAGTAGTTTTCTTTGATCTGTACTTAAGGTTAACATATTCAATTGATATTTTTATCCATTTTGGCACAGTGACTTGGGGAGGGGGGGGGGGGATAACATAATTGTGTTTTCTTCTTCGACCCCATATTGGAGAAAAAAGAATAGACCTACTGCCTCCCCAATAAGCATATCGTTAAAGCTGACTAATTAGGGGTTCTTTCTTCAAAGTTGGAGTATGTCTGCCTGAGAGGCAAGAAACCAACAGTCTGCATACAAGTAAGCATATCTGTAAAATGGATGTGCATGCACAACTCAAGTTCTGGAACAAGATTAAAGTCCAGAACTGGACAAAAAGACCAGAACTTTCTGTTGTTTACATCCAGGGATCACAAAGAAGAAAAAGAAACTGAAAATTTAATATTTTTATGTGTGTAAGGTTTTGATGAAGATATAAAGAAATTGAGAATAATGAATAGATACATTTTTTCCTTAGTAGCTATTCTGGAACAGGACATGTGTGTGCATGCATGCATGAGTGTGTGTGTAAATTACCAATAATAAAATGTAATTATTTTTAAAAAAATATTATCTGCTTTAGTTTTGCAGTGCATGCATAACTTTGTTATTGAGTAGCTCTCCTTTGTCTCTTCTTTAAATTGTTTTTAAAAATAAAGATCAACAGTTTTTTTAACTACCCTTTTTATCTGGTGTCTGGCAGACAGAGGAAATGTTACAGACTGCAGAGAGCCTGATGGGACCATATATTTGGAAAGTCTATGATCTTCTAGTGTTGCCCCCAAGTTTTCCTTATGGTGGAATGGAGAACCCTTGTCTCACTTTTGTTACTCCAACATTGTTGGTAAGTAGAAGATGTTGAGTCTGGTCTCTACTATGATATAAAGATACATGCAAGGAGAATATGAATGATACACCGACTGAGGTTGATTCGTGGAAACAAAATGTCATGGAGGGGAAGAATTAGGGAGGAAATGGGAATAATGGAAAAAAAAATGACTGCAGAAAGGTTGAGAACTGAGATCCGAGAAAAAGCATACTAAATATAAATGATGGCAATAACAATCCTGAAGTTGCATGATATAATTAGTGGAAGAGTTTTCATAATGTGGGCAGGTCTTCTCTATAACAGGTAGTGAAAACAGGGGTGACTGCAGTCAAGCTAATGCCAAGAAGTTAATCCCATGAACTGTGACTAAAAATGTTAATGCAAGGGGGATTTCTTCCCCTTTAGTTGAGCTTTTCAGTCACAGTTCATTCAATAAGCTTCTAACAAGTACATAAAAGGTGACTAATTATGTTTGTTTCCTTCGAAGTAAGGTTTCATCTGCCTGAGAAGCAAGGAGCAGATAGTTTAAATATAAATAAGCCAGATCTGTAAAATGAATGTGAACGCAAAACTAAAGTCCTTAAAATGAATGTGCACGCAAAACATAAGTCCTGGAAGATGTGGACGAACAACCAGAACCTTGTGCCAGACATTGCAGACGGTAAATGCTAAGAATCCTCTTTTGGGTTCCAGAGCCACACGAATATACTCACTGCCTCCCCAACAAGCATGTCGTAGAAGTTCAATAATTGGGAGCATCCTTCGAAGTCAGGGTACGTGAGGAGTCTGCATGCAAAAAAAAAGCCAGATCTGTGAAATAGATGGGCATGCAACACTCAAGTTCTGGAATAAGACTAAAGTCCAGATGAGGAAGAACACCCAAAAACTTTTCATCTCAGTGAATGCAAAGAAGAAGAAGAAGAATGCTAAGAAGAAAAAGAAGTATAATAGTTATCAGGTCACCACCAACTACACAGGTCAGAAAATAAAGCAAGATGATCCAGTGGTTAGGTGTGTGACAGGGATGTCTTTTGTCACCTCTCCTGTTTTTTTACTGGCAGTAGGCTGGATTATGAAGACAGCAACTGCTAACACCAAGAATGGAATTCAGTTGACCCCTACAAACCCAGCTTAATATTTGGACTTCCCGGATATTTCTCTTCTGTCCCACTCATGGAATCAGATGCAAGATAAAGTTAATAACTTGATGCAAGATCACAGCAGCTTGGTCTGAAAATCCATAAGGGAAAGACAAAGATAATCAGAATACATCGGGCAAATAGTAATGTGGTTTCTCTTAATGGCACCCCACTCCAAGACGTGGAGTCTTACACCTGTTTGGACAGTGATGCAGATAAAGATGGAGGAACTGACAGAGATATTAAAATATGATTACAAAAGGCAAGAGGAGCTTTCATAGCACTAGGGAATTTGAGGAGGTCAAAAGAAATTAAAAATAATACTAAACTTAAAAATTTTAAATTCCAATGACGACTCACTACTGTTGTATGGTGCGGAAACATGGAGAACAACTAAAGGAGTTACTGGTAAACTGCAAACATTCATTAACTGGTGCCATCGCCGAATAGACTGAATTAAATAGTATGATAGAATCACTAATGTAGAGCTTAATGAGAGAACTTAACAAGTTCCGGTGGACCAAGGGGTGAAAAAAAGATGCTGGCGGTGGATAGGACACATGTTGAGAAAACCTGAGAGCAGTATAACTAGAACATCTTTGCACTGGAACCCACAGGGGCATAGAAATAAAGATAGACCAAAAAACACATTGAAAAGGGAGCTAGAGAGTGAACTTGAAAATATGGGGAGGATATGGGAAGAGCTGCAGGCGATAGCAATGGATAGAATGTCTTGGTGTGAGTGGGTTGAAGACCTATGCTCCTTTGGGGGTTAGAAAGGCAGAAGAAGAAGGATAAACATCCAGAAGTTTACAACTGGTGAACGCAAAGAAGAAGAAGTATGCTAAGAAGAAGAAGTAGAATAGCTATTGGGTCACCACCAACTACACATATCAGAAAATGAGCAAGATGATCCAGTGGTTAGTACTTTATCAAGTTACAATGTGTTCTTGACAAAGTTTGGACATTTAGCTCGGTGTAGATCACTCTGTGACTTGGAGATATTCCTGAGGATTATCTTTAAAGGATTATGTTTTTTATGAGAAGTAGACAAGTGGGGTGTGAGAAGTAGACAAGTATGGTGTGAGAAGTAGACAAGTATGGTGTGAGAAGTAGACAAGTATGGTGTGAGAAGTAGACAAGTATGGTGTGAGAAGTAGACAAGTGGGGTGTGAGAAGTAGACAAGTATGGTGTGAGAAGTAGACAAGTATGGTGTGAGAAGTAGACAAGTATGGTGTGAGAAGTAGACAAGTATGGTGTGAGAAGTAGACAAGTGGGGTGTGAGAAGTAGACAAGTGGGGTGTGAGAAGTAGACAAGTATGGTGTGAGAAGTAGACAAGTGGGGTGTGAGAAGTAGACAAGTATGGTGTGAGAAGTAGACAAGTGGGGTGTGAGAAGTAGACAAGTGGGGTGTGAGAAGTAGACAAGTGGGGTGTGAGAAGTAGACAAGTATGGTGTGAGAAGTAGACAAGTATGGTGTGAGAAGTAGACAAGTATGGTGTGAGAAGTAGACAAGTATGGTGTGAGAAGTAGACAAGTGGGGTGTGAGAAGTAGACAAGTGGGGTGTGAGAAGTAGACAAGTATGGTGTGAGAAGTAGACAAGTGGGGTGTGAGAAGTAGACAAGTATGGTGTGAGAAGTAGACAAGTGGGGTGTGAGAAGTAGACAAGTGGGGTGTGAGAAGTAGACAAGTGGGGTGTGAGAAGTAGACAAGTATGGTGTGAGAAGTAGACAAGTATGATGTGAGAAGTAGACAAGTATGGTGTGAGAAGTAGACAAGTATGGTGTGAGAAGTAGACAAGTATGGTGTGAGAAGTAGACAAGTATGGTGTGAGAAGTAGACAAGTATGGTGTGAGAAGTAGACAAGTGGGGTGTGAGAAGTAGACAAGTATGGTGTGAGAAGTAGACAAGTATGGTGTGAGAAGTAGACAAGTATGGTGTGAGAAGTAGACAAGTATGGTGTAGGAAGATGTTGCAATGGACACAGGTGCATCTTCTTTCCGATGTTTGCACCTATACAAAGACAGTTAAATGAAGCACCTCTTAAAAAAATTTCTGTCTTACTTGTGTGTCACATTGTAGCATTCCCTTGTTCTAAATTATACTATATTGCAAATGTTCATCCACTGGCAGATTTAGCTATTTTACTTATCTTTTATATATCTTTGGTATAGTAAATATAACTTAGTATTGGGTATTAATAATGAAATTAATCATGTAGTTCACACAGCTTATTTGATCTCACACTGTTCTGCAGGCAGGAGACAAATCATTGGCTGATGTAATAGCTCATGAAATCTCTCATAGCTGGACTGGGAACCTGGTCACCAACAAAACTCCTGAACATTTCTGGTGAGCTAGGAGTTCATGTCTGGTTTTCCCCCCTGCATATGTATTCTGTTACAATTGTTATTCTTGAACAGTGGTTCCCAACCTTCCTAATGCTGCTACCTTTTAATACAGTTCCTCGTGTTGTGCTGACCCCCAACCATTCAATTATTTTCATTATAACTTCAATAAATATGTGTTTTCTGATGGTCTTAGGCAGCCTTTGTGAAAGGGTCATGACCCACATGTTGAGAACCACTGTTCTAGAAGATTAAATAAAACACTTGTAATTATGGGGATAGATTGGCTTGGAGATATGACATCTGCCTCTGGACGGGCATCTCTGTGGTGAAGTGGTCAAGCCATTTGTCTAGCGCTTTGAAGGTTGTGGGTTCATTTCATGGCTGTACTGTTCAGTTCACGAATGACATTTTTATGAAGGTCCTTGGGATCATTGCCAGAGCTACGGAGTTTATGCTTGGTGTGAAACACTCTGGGGAGGCCGCTAGCCATTCTTAGAAAAGAGACTGAACCATATAGGATAAAACCTGGAGCAAAGAAATCAATCCTCTTGACTTTTTGCCCAATATGGAAGACTAGGCATAGCAGAATGTTTAGCTTTGAAATTATTTTTACTTCTGACAGTGCTTTGCTAACGCAGTTTCCACATATGGACGGAAGTCTAGCTTCGCTGTCTAAGCTACTGAGTTAAACACTTGTTGCGTCACTGTCAGCTGTGCTTTTCATGTGGAATGCCTTTTATTTGTGCAGCGGTTGAGTCTTGGTGTTTAGTATATCAGGTAGCCGGTTTACTTGTGGGCTTGTAAAATACCTTATGTAATAATTTAACATGTGTATAGCCAACTTATCATGACTGACTACTTCCATCAACGACAAACTGAATATTCCTCCTGGCGACTGTTGGCTTTGGCGCTTCCAGCAACTGCCTTATGCATTTACTGGGTGCACATGTTTCTGGATTATACCGGGACTAATTATTTGTTTACCGGTTTTTCAAGTGGGACAGTGAGGGGCATTTCATTTGATTTTCACTGGCTCAGTAACCGAGCAAGTATGGGGTGACCCATTTGTAGTCATGTTGAAACCTCGACTAAGACCAAGACAGTGTGAATCACCACAGTACAGATAAGTAACTTAATGTTCCTTTGTGATCTGCAGGTAAGGAATCAAATACCTAGCCTTCTGGATTAATAGCAACAGATATCTCACCTTTCTTTCAGTGAAGATTGCTAGACAATGCTGAAAATTATCTTATACTTATTTAAACTGTTTACTATAGGCTCAACGAAGGCCATACAAGGTTTGTGGAGCGAATGATTTTGGCTAGACTCCATGGTGAACCTTACAGACAACTCCACTCTTATCAGGGGTGGAAGAGTTTACAGTCAGAGGTAAGTTTTTTTTTTTTTTTTTAACTTTGAAAATATTTCCATTTCTTTCCAGTTATTAGGTTGGGGACCGAAATAATCAAGAAACTGATTTTGGGCTTAACTCCCTCATCAAAACAAATCACGTCAAATTAATCTTCACCTTTACCATAATCTTTCTTGCTGTAAAAATGTACATGCCATAAGAAAAGTACAGGAGATTTCAACCTTTCTGGATTTTTGAATAAGTGTAGGCAGAAAATGGAGGTGAAGCTAGACAAACAAATTCAAAATAATCTTAATTTGTTCTTCACTTCCACTTTTACTGCTTCGGGTGTCAATGGCAGTATAAGATTCTGGTTCTTGGTTTTTTTTTCTCCCTGGTCACCTCAACCATAGAGACCTCATACTGTTTTATTACCAGTGTTATCTATCCTTCTTCTTCTTGGTCTACCCTTGCTGTACCTCTCACATGGCATTCTCTCTAAGTGTGAACACGTTTTATTTGCTGTCTTTGTATATAATTTAGAATGAGTTCTGTACTAATTTTTTTCTCTCTAAAGACTTCATTCATGATTTTATCTCTTCTAATCCCTACTGCAGCCTTTATGGCTCATCTTGGAAAGTTTCTCATTCTCTGGCCAATTCTCCAGTCCTGTATGCTTTTATAGCCAGTGTAATGTCTTGTATCCACCTTCATAGAGGTCTGCCTCTGCATTGTTTTCCCGAAACATACTCTCCATCACCATTCTCCCCAGGCCACTATGATGTTTCACATGGCCAAAAATACCTCAGCTTTCGGGACAGGATGCTGTTTGTGAGCCAATTCTCCATACGCTCAGATCATGCAGGAATGAAACATTAACATTTATATTTTCAGACATCCATGTGTGCACATGTTCACTGCAGCTTTGCTCCATTGTGGAAAATCCACACATTCTATTATTTTATTAGATGTGCATTCCGTACTCTGAAGACAATAATATAAAAATCATTTCAGCCATTTTCAAATTTTAAGTGACATAAACTGAAACACAGAATTCACAGTATTAATTTATTGAAGCATATTGTTGATAAATTGTATAAAATTATACTGTTGAAGGTTTTTTGGTTCTTGTTCCGTATTTGACAGGTGGATACATTAACAAAAACTGGAAAAGAACAATTCACTAAACTGGTTCCTGACCTGACAGGAGTTGATCCTGATGATGCCTTTTCCACAGTACCATATGAGAAAGGATTTGCTCTCCTGCACTACTTGCAAACACTGTTAGGAGGGCCAGGTAAGTATATTCTGAAAGCTTTCATCTGCACAGAGCAGTATACTCTTAAATGCCTACTTTATATATCTGTGCTCCAATATTACTGTCTGCGTTGATGATGTTATATTGTGTTCTCACAAACGTCGTCCCGGCACCTTGGACATTCCCCTGCATTTTCAGTCCTCCGATGCAGCAGCCAATCCAGGGTAGTGCTACTAACTGTTCCCATGAGAGTTTGATTATAATGTCTCCTATCTCGACCTCAAAGGCGGCTTTACTTCCATGTCGCACAATCGTGTTAGTGTCAAAGATTTGTCATTACCCACTAGCCCTTCCATAGTGTTGATGATATCTGCTCTGTCCATGCTTCTTCCTACATACATTGGTGCATTGCTTGCCTCTTGGTCCGCATTAAAAAAAGGTGATGTAGGTTTTCTTAGGAGATCCTTTTTTTCTAATCCTTTAACACGTTCAGTAATTTAGTTCCATGTTTCATACCGTGATCAAGCCAATATTCATTCAGAAAACCAGAACAATGTTTCACTGCTGTAAATTTGAAGAAAAAAGTTACAAACAAGATTGCACAATTTATTACCTGGCATATTTCGCTGTATCTCATCAGGTACATACTACAGTAACAGTTAAATAAAATTAACCAAGTAAGTGACTCCTTTACAAGTGTAGTACAAATACAAATTCAACCACTTTAACTATAAAAAAATGAAAAATTTACAAACTGCCTTTTACCAGGCAAATGCTGTCTCATTACAATGTCTTTCTGTTTGCATAGTTCTGAACAGAAGTAATGAATAGTGGTGGCTTCAATAAATCTTAGCACCCTGGCTTTGTTTGAACTATGAAGAATTCAAAATGTGCTGTCCTTGTTTACTGCATGTCTGGAGTTCAAAAGGTGACGGCAATGGACAAAGGGTGGTCTTTCCAACCAGTCACCTGGATCATTGTTGAATTATGGTTCTTAATTTTGTGTGTGTGTGTGTGTGTGTGTGATTTAAAACGTTTATCTGGAACTGAAAGAGCTACGAGAAAGATAATTCTTAAAACCTATGCAAATCCAATCTTGATGATAAATGGAAGTGAAGTATGGATAGTTAGCGGGAATGTAGTGGTATAGACAAATTATGAGAATACCCTGGACAGATAAAAAGAGTAATGAGGATGACTTGAAAGAAAGTGACTCGTGAAGAGAACTGATTGCCCACATCAGAAAGAGACAATCTACATTCTTTGGTCATGTGGCAACACTAGGAAAGTTGGAGGGGAGAAGAGGCGAAAGGAGACCATGAGAAAAGATCTGGACTGTTTGACATCATGGCATAGAGGATCATCTGTGTCAGAGTTGAATGAAAGTACACGAGACAAGGTTGTGGATAGAAATAACCACCAGTGCCACACAGCATGGACTTCAAGAAGCAGACCCAAAAAAAAATTAAATAATGATGTATGGTTGCACATTATCAAGTTAACAACTATTTACCTGACAGAAGAGAATATATTCTTTGTTACCTTAGTAATATATTTGAATAGAATTGAATTTGGTTTTATAATAACTGACATTTGTTTTCAGCTGTGTTTGAACCTTTTCTGAAAGCTTACATAAACAATTTCAAGTACAAGTCTATCAACACGCAGGATTGGAAGCAGTTTCTCTATGAATATTTTTCCTCAGAGGTATAAATGTATTTTTGGGTATCAGACATATGAGGCCAGACATATTTTTGTAGATCAGTTGGCACTTTATGGGGAATGTGGTCAACATTACAATGACTACCTTTACTTCCCATTTTTTGCTTGGGCAACATTGGAGCAAGGGTATTTACAATACTCAGCTCCATCGTGTATACAGTTTTTACTTCTGTCATCTGACATTGTTTCAACATGCTCCAGTCATTTAAGTCTATTAGCCCTCATGATACCAATGATCAGTGGTGATTTAAACAGATTATGGATTTCATTGTTGCTTCTCACACTCCATTCCCCAGTGCATCTTTTATGAGTTCAGCAATTCGTCTTAGACTCTGTTTAAAAAAAATTATAATAAGGCTTCATCTCTTTTGGTTGTGCTCCAAGTTTTAGAGCCATATAAAACAACTGGTCTTATCAATGTTTTGTATATTTTGATGTTGTGAGGTAGACATTGACTTTAGCAGATTTTAAGGGCATAGTATATTTTATTTCCAGATTGTATTTCTTCTCTCAGCATGTTAGTGCAGTTGAAGTTTGCACTCAAGAACTTATATGTTGCCGTTCACTGTGCTGTGTATAGATTTTGTGTATGTTAGTATTTAGAAAATATAATGAAATTAGACAATTTTATGCCCTAAACAGTTGCTTATATGAATAGAAAACATAAAGCAGCAATTATATGTTAATATTTTAAATTTATAAATAATTTAATTGATGGTGTTTGTGATCAGTTATTTATAGTCACATCAAAGGTGTTATGAGTTAATTGGATACTGTGTTATATGGGTTAATTGGATGACAGTATTATATAAGTTAAGGTAGGTAGGAAAGTTGTACCCCACCAGAACATCAGATAAACACCCGTTGACACAAAGTGCCACCATGCGGATGAGGATCACCTGTGGAGAGGTCCCGGAAACTTTCTTCAGCCGTTAGGCCATATTTCAGGCCTGGCTATATTTAGGGCCCCAGGCAAAAGCCAGGGTGGGGCTCCAAAAAAACTAAAAATTGTTTTCCACAAGGAGATGACTAGTCGCATTATATAATTTAATTGGATGACTGTATTATTTAAGGTAATTGGATGACAGTTTATCTGGACTGTTGTCATTTTACCTGCCACCAGCTATTTATGCTTTAACTTTTATGTGTTTAATGTAATTTCTGTTTAATATGTTTGTTGAACTTCTTAGTGTCATCGTTAGTTAATCTTCTTAAATGCTATATTTAGGAGGATAATATAAAGCTGAACACAGTAGACTGGGAAGTTTGGTTTCATGGACTGGGCATGCCTCCCTATGAGCCGAGGTGAAATAAGTGTTGTGATTGTTCTTTCTACTTTAGATATGAAGAGCATCAAGTTATTTATTTATGTTTCAGTAGAATTTTGAAGCAAATCATTGTATAGGTACAGAGTGAAAACGTAAAATTTAATGGTTGTGTTTTACACAATTCATTATCATTTGAAACCCAGTGTATGGTGCCATTTGTCAAGTGTTTTCTGTATACATACAGTTCACTCTGTTGTGAAATAAATGTATATCATGCTTAATATTATTATCCACAGTAGTTTTATTTTAAACTGCTGATGTTTACATTCAAGCCAACTTGTAGCAAGCAGATCACTGTGAATTATCAGTTCACTCTTTATATTATCTTGACTCTTTAAAGTCTATAATAAAAATAATATTTTATACTAACTCTAGTTCTCTAGTAATTAATATGGTTGATTTGTCTTGGATGTTTTTCATTTTTAACAGAAAACATAATCAATACATTTACATGTTTAGTAATTGTGCTACCAGTGCCAAACATGGACCCTTACTACAACTGATGAGTGGAAGATTGTAACAACAGGGATGAGATGACCTATGAAAGCTGCCAGTGTGACAAAAAAGAGATAAAATCAGGAATGAAGAAATTAGAAGAAGACTAGGACAAAACCAGTCATACAATTCATTAAAGAACAACAAATGAGATGGTTTGGCCACCTGACAAGAATGCTGTGGTACCAGCTGCCACAGAGAGCCACGCTGAAGAAATATAATGAACACAGAGCAAAAGGAAGACCACACAAGAGATGGAGCGACACCATTAGGAGCAACATAACAGAAATAAACACCAATTTGTACAATGCATTGGAGAAAGTGCACAAACAAACCTTACCTCTCCCCCAACACCTCGCTGAGGTAAATGGTGAAAGAAAAGAAGAAGAAGTAATTGACCACTTTTATCCTGTCTGTATTAAACATGCTAACATATTGTATTCTCTCTCATTCATTCCCAACCTTACACACAGTTATGATTTGAGCTTGGCTGATCCAAGTAACAACTTAGCCAGACGTTGGATAGAGCAGTCCGATGATGCTTTAGATGTCTTCTCTCCTGAAGATATCAACAGCCTCCCAAGCATCCTTGTTAGAGAGTTTCTTTCACAGCTTGTCTTACAAGAAGTAAGCTTTTGAAAATATATTTACTTTCATTGGGGACAGTGGAGCATGCATACATTTTATTAATTGTTATTTTTTTTTTTAACTGTATTAATAATAAGATCTTAACTAAGTATTTTAATACTTCTTCTTCTTCTGCGTTCATCCGAAGATGTAATTGCGTTGTGTCTGTTTACAGCATAGCTGCGATATTTGCACCTTTCGGCCAACACATCCAACTTCTGTGGGCATTTGTTGCATTTATTGACCGGGTTAGCCTTCCTGGGTATTTTAATACAATTTTCAAGACTTATTTAAAAATTGGTGTAAATATTCAGATCCTTACTATTTATGTAAATACAATTTTCAAGGCTTATTTAAAAATAATGAGATGGGTCGTCATTGTGTAGATTTGGGAGACTATAAAACAACATGTATGCAGGCATGATATCGGGACATAGACCCTACATGAACCCCAGGTGAAATAATACTTCCCAGTGCTCAATGTCTCTACCCTGAAACATTTTCCATATTCTTCCTATCTGGCACACAGAGGTCAGTAATTCAAAGAGAATGGTGACATTAGAACCAGGGTCACAATGCAGCTGAGAAAATTGTCAAATATTGGAAAAGAAGCCAACATCTTTATGAATGTTTGGGAAATGCAGGAGTGTGAGAGAATGAAAAAAGATTTTCTGGCCACAAAAGCGATAGCTGCAGGAACACTTGTACTGGACAAAAGCGATAGCTGCAGGAACACTCGTACTGGACAAAAGAGACATTTTGAAGACCATTTACGAACTAATGCTGATAGAAGACACGAGGTTAGATAGAATAACATGTGAAAGAATGTGTGAACATCCCCGTATGGGATCCGGGGTCCCATTGTGGGGGAAAACAAGAATAGACCCACTGCCTACCAAAAAGCATGTCGTAAGAGTCGACTAATTGGTAGCTTCCTTTGAAGTCAGAGTGCATCTGCCTGAGAGGCAAGGAACCAACAGTCTGCATTCAAGTAAATCAGATCTGTAAAACTGATGCACATGCAACACTCAGGTTCTGGAGCAGGACTGCGGTCCAGGTGTGGACGAACAATCAGAACTTTCCGCCAGAGTGTACAGCTGGTGAACGCCAAGAAGAAGAAGAATGTGTGAACAACAAATTGGATATGGATTTTGCAAGGATGCACTGATGAGAGGAAGAGAATGATGTGAGTATAATCAGTGTCCTACGGGAACAGTTAGCATCTACATCTAAAAACATTTTTTGCGGGAGACTGAGCATCTGTGGTTATGCCTGATGTGCTATGATGTTGATTATTAAATCAGTAATCGGTATGAACGCTAGTAAAAGTGTGTAGTTGCCAAAGTAAATTAACCTGATTTGAAAGACATTTGGTGTAAATTACTTTTCTGCAATAAAAACATTTTGGGAACTTTCAGAAGCCAACACGTGATTTGTCAGGAGCCGCCGTGATGAAACAACTACATGCTCTTCTCCAGCCTGTGTGTACTAGGTTCGAATCCACATCCTGTCAGATTTTTTTTCTTAAAAAATTACCTTGGTTTGCAAGCGGACCCTACCTTAAACGGGTACCAGGCAAAGTCCTGAAGTAAAAGATGCTGGTGTGATGTCAACCACAACAACCACTGTGTATTGACTGGTCTATAAAATTATGAGTTTGGCATCATATTCCCAATGCACCACTGGCGTAAAAATAGTTGCTTTACTTTTATTCACTTTATTTACATAATTTGAAAAGCATATTATTATACCATCTTCCATGTTAGCTGTAAAAAAAAAAAGAGTAAAAGTAAAGGATCCTTTTCCACGCCTTTAGGTGTATAGGGCATATAGGGCTAGACCTATATTTTTACAGACCAATCGGCACAAGATGGGTGATGTGGTCAACATCCCACCCGCTGCTTTTACCTGCCCGGGACTCCAGCCATTACCCACTCAAGGCTGGGTAGACCTGGGAGTCAAGGTAATTTTTTTTTAAAGTCCGGCTCCGCCAGGGAGCGAACCCAAGACCTTCAAATCCGCACACGAGCATCTAGCCGCTACGCCACGGCGACTATGTTAGCTGTTGTATCCATTTTATTGTTCAGTTATTGGTTTTGTATGAGATCTTACAATCTTGCTGTTTTTTTTTTTTTTCCCTGCTTAGCCACCACTGTCCCTCATAAAGGTAAAACACCTGGAACATGTGTATGCCTTCAACAGAGTGCGGAATTCAGAGACAAGATTTAAGTGAGTTGTTGATTAACATATTATTCTTTATTATTTATGTTGAAGAAATATCAAATTTCCACTGCAATATTTTATTATGTTAAAGACCTATAAAACAGCTAAGACTGGTTTCCTTCCACTTAGTGTCACATGCTATGGTGATGTCTGAAATGATTGTGAGATGATTTAAAAATTCTTACAGATCAGTAGACTTTCTAATTGAATATATAAGGAGTGTTCATTTTAAACCAGTTCCAATGGTTTTATTACAGAAGTATAAAAGAAACATCAACGAGTGTGGCAAAGTTGAATTAAGCATTCATTATGAATTAATTATGCACCTTGGTTTGGTAAAAAAGGTTTTTTAGGCATTCATCCAAGCATTCCACTGCTTAGGTAGGTGGCGAATGCCATCTACACAAAAAAAGGATTGTGGTTGCTCACTCAACCAAGTGTTTAACATGTTTATTACATGGTACCCACTGTGAACACACCTGAAATAGCAGTTTATTACCAATAACTTTTTTAACTGTCCCAACTGACACATTGAATTCTTTCGCTAGTAAATGTAGGCTTAAACAACGGTTCACTTGTGTCAGCTTTTGTGATGTTTTTTTTCTATTGCAACAGTATGCCCTTGACCTGGTCGTGGATCTCACGTCCTTTCTGAAATATCAGTGCCCATTCTGTCATTATTTTCTTTGACGCACATTTGTTACCGTACTGGGCCTACATTCTTTGATAAATGTCCACTGGTTGACATCCTTCAGTTGAAACAAAATTGAATCACTGCTCTTTGAGCTTCTTTGGACAGATTTTGAATAAAATAAGTCATTTTCTTAATTCTCAGAGTGGCGCTGTGATTTCGGTCACAGGCATGAGGGGAAGTTAAGTCTGATGTGATGTGTATAAGGAGATATTCCGTACCCCACTCGGGCGCCAGTCCTTCACTGTTCTGGTTTTACGGAACCTCATGCAAGACTCCTGCTGCACGTCCCCGTCGTGCGCGACGGATAATGTCTCAAATGAGCATTAACAGAGTTGGCAGGGGATCTCGGATCTGGCGGCCCCTAGAGGTATAGTACCCTTTCTGGCTCTCACCAGCCCGCCCCCAAACGCATGGGTGAAAAGTAAAACAAAACTCATTCGGAACATGAGTAAGGATTGCTTGCTAAATGTACCATCAAATGACAACTCTCGGTTAAAATTCGGAAGCGAATGGAAAACTGTGCTACTGAGACTCAACCCTGACCGTGAGATTTACCCGCAGCCAAGACGAGTAACATCTCTTGTGGGCGATTTCTCGCAGCAAGATCCTACCCACGTACATCCTCTGTCAATCCTCAGTGTCGTTGTCACCGCGCTGAGGTACACCACGGCAGCAACTCTTCATAAGCTGGCTAGGAAATAATGTCCGACAAAGTTATACCCCACGGCACACATGCAAGCTCAAAGTCCGACGATCAGAATTCGTACAGAGTAGGAAAAGCCAAATGTCCGTATCCACTGGTCCCACTCGCCCGAGCGTTGGGACCAAACAGGTGAAGCCTGATTCTGTCGTGCTAAGGGCACAGCTGAAACAACGTTAAAGGTGTCTAACGTACAATGAAAAAGAATGTACCTATTTGTGTGGCCCTAAAGGTCCTGGACCTGCAGGCTGCTCCCCGCTGATCTCCGGAGAGTGCAGCCTGGTAGCGCGGGAAGCTCAATACACGGTTGTGAGGTTAAGCAGTCATGGGCAGGACGTGACGATTCCTTGGGTGAGCCCAGAACCAGAGCATCATGTGTCGGCTCTGCATTTATGGAAGCCTCCTTGGATGGCGGGGAATGCCCATGATCTGCCCCTGCCTTCCCTTGAGGACTGACAATTCTACCTAGGGCTGCCTTAAGGAGGATATTCCGGGGGCCACACCTGTTAAAGGTCAAAGAGGACACCACACAAATGAGGCAACATCTCGACCCACACAAAACAATGGCCACAGTCAACCTAGAAATAGGCTTGACGTCTTCCCTCGAAGTCGGAGTACATCTGCCGATGTGGCAGGGAACGAGGACTGCAAACAAATAAGACAGTAAAACGGATGTACACGCAAAACTCAGGTCAAGGTAAAAGCCAAAAGTCCATTTGGATGAACAACCGCGACTTACCGCCGGAATTCACAGCCGGTGAACAAGAAGAAGAAGAAGAAATAATTCTCAGAAACAGAGCCTGTGCATCATGGGATGATAAGCATGTGCTCTTTTATTCATTGTCTGTAGTGATCACATGTTGCTGTTTTTGGGCCTGCTTGGAAACAGTTCTTCATTCAGTTTTTCTAACAGTTAATGATTATTTCTTATTCTCCTTCTCCTCTAAGTGGTCAGTGTGATTTGAATTTTATCGTTATTAGTATTTTTTTTTTAATAGGTAGATTTTTTAGGTGGTCTGATCTGTGCATAACTACCTTACATAAATTTTTTTGTAATTGTGGTGTTACAGATGGCTCAGTTTGTGTATTAAGGTGAAATGGGAGGACTGTGTGCCACATGTTCTCAACTTTCTGAATGAACAAGGAAGGATGAAGTTTGTGAGACCTCTTTACAGGTTTGTCCTGTTTAACATTCAGACCGTATAATTATCAGACATTTTATTTAACTATGTGCACATCTTTTCCTCTTACAAGGTAGCAGTGTACAGTGCATTGTTTTGAACTACTCACAGCTTCTTTCATTGGAATCTGCTGTAATAGTTGACAGTATGGACTGACAGTATGTACTCTCAGTTCACACACACACGTGCAAATGTTGAGTCCCTAAAGTAAAACTAGTCCGTATAATTTTGTTGCTTCAGTGTTTTCAAATTCCAAAAGCACTTGAGAGTTTGAGATACCTCACCTTGACCTCATAACTCCAAGAATAAATCCTAATTCAGTGGAAATTCACAAGTTTCAAACACAGTGCTAGGGACCAAGTATCTACTGGGATAAGTGGATACCACCTCAGGGTTACCTTTGCTGTTATCAGGTCAACCACAGATTAGGATATTCACTTCCCCTAGCAACTTAATACATTCCTAAACGCTAAGAACATAGTAAGTATTCATAGCAAAGATGACTGCCATAAACCTGAGAGTACTTTGGTTATTCGTTATGCCCGTGCAGAAAGAAAATCTTTACTGTTTAATTTACAAGTTCATATGTCATTCTGAATACTGTAATATACTGTCTAATAACTGAAATTTAAAAATTATATTTTATCATCCTGAGGATGAGTTCACCTATCAAAAAAACAAAACGCAGCAATGAAAAAATATTGGATCGTCGGAAAACAAAACCAAGATGCCGATGTGATCATCGCTGGTGCTATGTCGTTCGCACTTTGTGCGACACCCTTATATAAAAACATGCTCGTAGTCGAATGCAACATTATGTCAAAATTTGAAAGCAATTGGCGAAGAACTTTCGGAGATTAGCTAACACTCACAAACGGACATTTACATTTTTATCAATATAGATAAGTGCATAAAGGATAGATTTTTTTTAAAAAGGGGGTTAACTCACAAAGAGAACTTATTATCTTATTGTTTACCAGCTAACTCTAGTGGAAAGTTCTGATTGGTCGTTTACTTCTGGACTTTTGTCTTGTTTCAGAACTTGAGTTTTACATGCACGTGCGTTTGACAGATCTGGCTTATTTTTGTGTAGACTGTTAGTTCATCACCTCTCAAGCAGATCCACTACGACTTCGAAGGAAACACCCCTAATTAGTCTCCTTCTATGACATTCTTGTTAAGTAGCCTGTTTTCACCCCATTAACTCTTTGAGTCCCAGAGGGTTTAGCATCACAGGCCCAAGGGATAGTCAAAAGAGACTAAAATCGGCGCATCATGCATTCATTGGGCTTCTAGGCAGTAACCTATGAACATATGATGCATTCCTTGGGACTCAAAGAGTTAAAATGGAACCCCAGAGCCCCCATGGTTAACAAAGAGAACTGATTACCCACATCAGAAACAGACAACCGCATTCTAATGAAGGGGAAATTAGAGTGTGTTTTGAAACCAGAAAGCTAAAGGGAAGTTATTTACAGAAAACCAAAAGAAAAGAGGTTTGGCATTATTACATGGAAGTTCAGCTGTATTAACAATTATTGACAGTACACGTGACAGAAGGCCTTAGAAAGATGCTGTTACTAATACCTGACTATAATTTGCAGGGGAAAACCTTTACATAAGAAGTTTTTTATATATGTAAGTTGAAATCTAACATTTTTTAACTTCTAGAAAAGAAAAGCCATTAGTTATCATCATGATGTAGCAGGTCCTTTGCAGAACGTCGCTCTCATTGCGGTCTGCTTGAAAGAAACTCGGTCCTTCACCAGCTCTCCCACCTCGTGAACTTTTATATTCAAGAAGTCAATTACATCCTGTGCCCATCTTCATATTGGTCAGACCCTGCTGTTCCTTCTTGGTGCCATGCCTGTTATTTTTTTCCAATCCACCACTGTGCTTGTTATGACAAGCTAGGAGTAGTGAACATAAAAACATGTATTATTAAACTCAAATATTTTGTGTGTGCTAACAATCAATCAAAAATCAGTTCCAATTCACTAAATTGAAATAATTGCTGTCTTTCTTAATTTCTTCATGATTTAAATTGCTGTTTGTAGAAAAGCCTTTTAGCTGTTTATTCTTTTTTGTTCGATAATATCTTACAATTCTGACTCATGAATACCTGTTTAACAATTTTCAGAGACCTGTATGCATGGGAGTTTGCCAGACCATTAGCTGTTGCCAATTTCAAAATGCACAAGGAGGAAATGCACAATACAACAGCCGGACTGGTTGCCAAAGATCTTAAACTTGATAATTAGCCCGCTGTGTTTGCTGCAAGTTGATTGAACTGATGTGATTATTACATGCCTATAGACTAGGCAGTTTTGATTTATATTTTAGTTACTTTATAAGCAGATACAACAGACAGAAACATAGAGAGCATGCTCAGAGGTTTTGAGAGAAGACTTCTCAGAAGATTCTTGGGGTTCACATGGTAAGATAACATCAGAAATTCTAGATTACAACAAATGGCAGCCTTGGAAAATGTAAATTTAGAAAAAGGAAAAAAAAAACGAAAATGGTGGTGGATTGGACACATCCCCAGAAGGAAGAAAGAGAGATGACCAAGTCAGGCAATGCAATGGACACCACAAGGACAGCGAAGAAGATGCAGGCCCAGAGGCTGAACTCAAGGTTATGCGAAGGACAAAACTGGAGATAGAGAGGATGGCTCAGGATCGAATCGAGTGGTGACAGTTTGTCTCTGCCTTATTTACCTCAGGGCACGATAAGGATTGATTGATTGATAAGCAGCTGTGTTTATTTTAGTATATACATGGTGAAGGCTGTCGTTCATCAAGTTAACGGTGCAGCAGAACAGACACAACACCCATATCTGGAAAGGAATTATCTGGAAATGAGCAGAGAGTCTGAACCAGCAGTTGAGAAGGGGGAGTGGGGGGGAGGGCAAGCCAACTTTTAATCCGGTTGCTTCTAGCACCATCAATATGGGGACACTTGGTTGACTACTGAGGAAATGGCCAGAGCATGTGTGGAAATTGCCGAGCGCATCAGTGTCAGTTCTTCATTCATTTCATCATTTTTTTTTTAATATGTTTCCACATTAATTTTATTTGTAATATGTAATGGGTAGCACAATTGCTAGCACACTTGTCTGTTGTTCTAATGACCAAAGATTCCATTTTTTTTTTTAATTCTGCTTTTTGTTGTGTTTTTGAAGCCCTCACCATCTGTAAACAATGGCAGAATGTGGTAGTTCATTTATCTTGATCCATAACTTTAGTTTTGCATCACATCTGTTTTACAAGTCCGGCTTATTTGTATGCAGACTGCTGGTTCCTTGCCTCTCAGGCAAATGCACTCAGTCTTTGAAGGAAACATCCCAGATTAATCACCTGTTCCGTATTCTCCAAAATGGAACCTTAGAACCCACACAGGGAATTTTTTGAATTTCTGTGTACCAGTAAATGATCTGGGAAGTAAATATGATATGTGTATTGCTGACCACTGAGTAATCATTAGTCTAGTTTGTAATAATACAGAAGCTAGCACCATGTGGCCAGTTTCTCGATGCGTGAGTGGTTATGATTTTTAGGTCACCTAGCCCTCTTCCTAACCTAGTACTAAAGTGCCTCTCTTTTGTCTTAACTCTTTAAGGACTTTTTGCCAGTAAACTGGCATATGAATTTATCCCTATCGGACTAGTCGCCAGTATACTGGTAAATTATAGAGTCAATTTAATTTTGTTCCGTTTGCGGGGAAAAATTAACTTTTATGAAAGTATTTTGAAAAGCTAGGATTGGCGAAAGGAAGTCTTTTTGTTTGTGATGTTCCGCATAGCTTTTGCACCACTTTATGATTTTTAAAATATTATTTAGATGTGATACAATCTTTACGTGAGTTTTCTGTACCAAAAAATAAGCGAAAAGGTTTAGAACTGTTCATACTGCTCTGTCGTTAATGAATCGCTGCCAGATGGTGACAGTAGCCTTGATATTGTGACTGATATCTAAGTAACAAACCTACTGGCAATAATTTAGTTTAGGATATGAAAATTGAACAAAATATTTCAATCAGATTATCTGTTTCGATCAACTGTTTTCCCGATTTTCGGTTGTTGTGACATCTGACATTTCAAACAAAAATGATCATAACATCCAAAGTGTTTAAATTAATTGTTTCAAATAAACACTAGCTGATACATAATTGAACAGAGAAGGCATATAAATTCATAGAATTGGATAGCAGTGTTGTTGAACCAGTAAAAAAGTAAGTTAAGTACATACATTTTTTATGTTAATAATCTTCATATGTGTCTAATATCCTTGAATGTTGTGCGATTTTAATAATATTTTGTTGTAATACTGACACTTAAATAGTTTAGATTTATTCCGCATTCATTTTTCTTTAATTTGATATATTATATGTCCTGATACAGTCAGTACTTTTTCTTCTGGCAGGTTTTAGCTTTGTTGTGTTGCAGAAAAAAAATTCTGCCTAAAATTAATGCTGTCCAAACCCCAGAAAAATGTGGTCCTGAAAGAGTTAACAAGTGTAGGAGCCAGTAAGATGTACAAGACAGTGTCTGGGCTTCATGTCTGTGGATTTTATCACTTGCCCTTGTGTGGAACCCTGTGTGATCAGAATCAGTTATGGAGATTTATGATATACATTTTATACTGCTGAGTAAGTTGCTAGAAATAAAGAAAGGATTCTTGTCATAACTTCTAATTTGTCCTGTGGAAAATGTAGCATTGAATAATTAGATTTTATTATTGTGTGTATAATGTTTTTTGTACGAGTGAATGGCTAGACTAATAAGACTAAATTCTGCACATTCTGTTACACAGGAAAATGTTACATATAAATATTTTTTTTACCTGTCGGAAAAGATTGTCTCATAATTGGCAAGTACAGTTCAAAGCTATTTTTGAAAGTTATGCTGGATTGTTGTTGCTTTAATGTCATTATACTTGAAGTTGATTACATACATATGTTTTTTTTTTCGGAAATGTTGTATCTTTGCCTCATTACATTTGTAAGTTCAAATGGCAGTCGTTCCCATGAATGTTTAATTAAGAATCGACATCACGGCACTCGGGACACTCCCATTAGAATTCCAGAAAGAATTCATAAAATTAATGTTTATACATGTCACTAATAAATTTGTTAAAAGCGTATGTATCAATATTTTACATTTTAAAAGATGAAATATATAGAGATAAATGAAATGAGTAATCAGTAAACATGAACAGGGTTAAGCATTGAATGGAATACATCCACCAGCACATGTATCGGGTGACTTGTGTCATGACCCTGTGACCTCTACAAGTGTGTCTTAAAGGAAACTTCGTCAACTTGGCTTTAGAACAGCTATTTAGCTCAGCAACAAAAAACTCACATAAATGCTATTTTTTGTTAATGTGTTCATATTATGATCTTTAAAAAATGGTTGTATCTTGCACCATCAATATGGGAACTCTTCATTGGCCACTGAGGAAACGGCCGGAGCATGTGTAGAAATTTCCAAACGCATCGGTGTCAGTTCTCGATTCATTTTATCACTTTTTTTTATCCTAATATGTTTCCATAATCATTTTATCTAAAATTTGTAATGGGAGCAATTTGCAATTGCTAGCACACTTGTCTGTGCAAGTACATGCTGTTGCCCATGCAGCAGGTACACACTGTCTGCGTCACGGGTAATGCCAATGGAAGTGCAAGTGTCAGTACGGCTTGGCACTGAAGACGTTGCAGGAATTGTCAAAGCAGCAGTGTAAACCACCTTCGAATTTTCCTCAGGGTTTACTCCCGAAGCACGTTCCCTAAATAGGGAATTGCCACGACGCAGTAGAGGTTTGAAATCAGAGTTTTTTTCCTTCTCCTAGATAAGCTGCACTTCCAAGCTGATGAACCTCATCTGTTTATAGTGCCAGAGACCCACTCTCACACTTTTTGCTGCAGGTCTAAACAGCTTCACCATGAGAAGGCCAGTTGGACCTTTGCTATCAAGCGAACACGTTGTCGTAGAATACACGTAGACCATATTATAACCAAAGCCAAGAAAGGTCTCTCCGCGATAAAAGTTATGGGAGCTGCAAACTTTGAGCAATGGCTATTTGTAATGTTGTATCCTGCATTAGTTCTCTCCACCATTGAATATGCCTTGGCCATCATGACACTCAGCATAACACAGATGAACAGACTGGAAAAAATTGAAAACGAGGCAATGCGCATTATTCTTGGATGCACTAGAGACACCTCCCGTAAATCCATGTGATACCCCTTGGATTCCCCACAATGGAAAACAGAATCAAGCTATCCAGGGTAGTTGCTTTTTTCAAAGTGAAATTAGACCATTGACACCCACTTTATGGGGAATTATTCAAGCAACAACAAAAAACAAGTAGACAACGATTCAAATCCTGGATGGGTCGGGCTGAGGATGCCATCGAACATGTTTGCAGCCTTACTGACATTAATTTTGGAAATGAATTGATAATTATGCCTCCCTCTCCAAACATCAATATTTCAGTCCATATCACACTTGATGGAAGCTGTAGAGAACAGATTCCTGGCATTGTTGACACTTTAGTCAAAAGCACTGATTGACGAAAACACAGATGAAGGTGATGCTGTAGTTTACACAGATGGGTCAGTCATTAGGGGCAAGCGAAGTGCATGGACCTTCACAGTAAGCTCAAGGTGGAAAACCATCATGGAGATGAATGGCGCCTTTGCTGTTACAACTAGTAGCCTTACAATGGAAACTATGGCTGAAACAAGGACTTTAGCATGGCTTGGTACTCAAAAGTACACCCACGTATGCTTTCTTAGTGACTCAATGAATATGCTTTAAAAAATCCAAGCTGGATTTATCAGGCAAGAATGGATTGAAACACTAAGCACTTTACAAATATCTGCCCTAACCTTCATCTTGTTGCCAGGTCATGCGGGTGTTCACGGGAACGAGCGTGCAGACTATCTTGCTGACACTGCAGTTGTTATGGCTGGCCCAGTACTGGACAGAAGTGATGTTATCAATGCTAAGTGCTGCACTTAACGTACCGAGGAGAACGCCAAAGGACATGACTCCATATCCCTGCCTAGACTGATGGACATGGGGGTACAGCCTGGAGCTGCAAGAAATGAACATTTCATTAAGAGGACAAGACTTTTCATTAACCAACACAGAACAGGCATCATTAGTCGTTTTACACTTGGGGAGCTTTTGAGGGGTAGATAGGAGCACCTATGGATCTGTCTGGAGTGCTGTGATGATAATCCTTTCTAATCACTAATCACTATCAAGCGAACGAAAGAAGAAATTTTGCTATCAGGGGCTTTTAGAGATGCACACCTTCAGAGTATTTCTTGGCGACTGAGCACTTAACCTCTCCATCCCTTCATCAGCTTAACATCATTTTTAACTTATCAGAATAATGATACAGAATGTGTGAATACCTAACATTTCACCCCCAAAGGCAGCACCTACTTTTAGACTACTTTTGCCTTTTTCTTCCTGTTCAGCATTCTGAGCTCTTGAGGTTCACTGTTGCGGATACCAACCACCTCCATTCATCTCTGTGATTAGTCCTCTTTTTTTTCCAGATGGTGACTCCAAGTGTTTGCAGGTCTGTCTGTGTATTATATCTCCACCATCACCTTTGCCTTTTAACATGTCGTAAATGTGTTACCTGTGTGCAATGTTGCAGTTCTCGTCAGTGTTAAGGTTAGTTGTGTATCCTTTACGGGACGTTGCAGAACCAACCCCAACAGCACCTGGCTGTTGTGTGGTTTTTCTAGGCAAATTTACGTCCAGTAGTTTGCCATTGCTTACTGGACGGTCAGCTTTCTTGATACCACTGTCGAAACCAATGCAAGTAGCATGGCCCGCAGCTGGGATCGAACCCCAGCATCCCGGCATTACGAAGCTTTCGCATCGACTTAGCCACAGAGCCGACCGTCAGAGTATCTAAATGAAAAATGTTTGTCAAATATAATCTTTTGCCTATTTGTTGGGTTGGTACTCAGAGATGAATACTTTTAAGTGTCGTATCCAGATGTTGTTAAACTGACTACCCCTCCCCCATCAGTTTGGCCATATTTTGTTATGGTCTCAGCCTGTGAGCTCACATATTTTCTCTTGTCTATCCCTATTTTTGTTGTTCAGTAGGGAATCACTTATTTGTCCTAACCACTATTTTGTCATGTCCTCTTGCTCTTTCATTCTTTACTTTTGCTCTCCTTTGCCTTTATTTTATTTATTTTTTTGGCTGACTATTATTATTTTTGTGGAAATGGCAAAAACCCCTTGAAAACTAGTGGATCAACTAGACATGACATGATCAGACACCACAGATAGAAATCAGATGAGGAGTACATCAGTATATATATATATATATATATATATATATATATATATATATATATATATATATATATATATATATATATATATATATATATATATATATATATATATATAAATATATATATATATATATATCTACCGTTTAAACAAGTTGGTGAATTTACTGGACTGAATATAAATAGAAGACTAATAAACACTCAGACTTATGCTGATATAACAGTTACTGTAAGATATACAAAAGAATAAGTTGTGGAAAAAACGACAATCAAATACAGAGACTCTGGAGAGACTATGAATGAAAACAGACTTACTGAAAAAAATTTAAAAACAAGGTTTTGAGCAAGACCAAAGGATACAAACTGAATAGAGGTAGATGGCACAGGGAAACATTTTAGTCGTGTATGTAGAATGGACAAAAGGAACTGCTCTAAGTAGCCCCAGCAGTAGTTTTACAAAGTTTGGACTAATTTTATTAGAAATGAACAGTTAGTGATAGTAGAACATCAGCTGATGATAAAAATTCACACCAAGATGTGATTAAGTGTGGGAATGACTCGAGTTTGGAGGTGTCATTTCTGACACTTCAGTCAGCATCTGTACTTTTCCTTTGTATTCGTTATTTGGGTCGTTGCAATCTAGTGCGATATCGAAGTATAGTATTTTCTTTTCGTTGTTTGTGTACTTATAGCGTTAGTTTTACGCTTTGTTTGCTTCACTAGTGAATAGTGAGAACCTGTAGAACTTGTTATATGCATGCGAGTCTTTGACAATAAGCAGAGAAGCTGAAAAACATTTACTCGCGGCAGACGAAAATTTTCTGTTTACCGCTCTGCCTATGTGCCAGTCCTGACCTATGAGTGTGAGTCATGGGCAACAACAATAGCTGACAGAAGCAAGTTCAGGAATTGGAAATGAGATATCTGAGAAGGATGGTCCAAGTGACAAAGTTTGCAACAAGGCTATATTTAAGGATCTTGAAATATAGGCCTTATAACCCCTGAATGCACCAGTCACTTACGACGGTTTGGAGTTGTATGCAGAGTGGGAGAGAATCGGCCACCGTGGCAGGCCAAGAACTACTGAACCAGGGCGACCCGGAGTTTGCTAAAAGACGACATCCGACAGTCCCTGACTGACAAAGACTGGAATTGAACAAAGCCAAAAAGAAAACTGCTGACAGAGAAGACTGGCGATCTCTGTCAAACCTCTACACCCAAGGCAGGGTTGCCAGATGAAAAACTTCATTTTATGCCAAACCATTACCCAAAATATGCCAGAAAATGCCAATAAAGTTTAACATTGTACTCGCTTCACATCAAAAGCTATAGATTGAATTCTTCACTACCATTCTCACTGGAACAAGTGGAAGACACGGCGTAAACCTTTTCGGATGTAAAATCTTTAAGCATTTTCTTAGAATGGATGAAATCTTTGCAACTCATCTATAATGATGGAATATTTCTTGTTCCGAAAATCACCAATAAGGTCACCCTTAAGTGCAGACGATAACATATTTTTTATTATGAACATTTAGTTATATGCAACTGTGTGTGCTCCAGTGTACAGTGTACTCCCCCGACCATGCGCTCCTGTGATTTCACTTAGATGATCAATTGTGCGTATTGCACAATGACAGGTCATGCCTACAGCAAGTTGCAACTCTGCTGCCTTTAACTTTATCATTACTTTGCCTAGGAGTCATTGTTGTAATAAACTGTGACTGGCTTTTTGACAAGAGTTTTCATCCTATGTTCTTCGGATTTTGCATGATTTGATATGCTACTAATTCTTGGTGCAACAGTGCACTGGCACAGTTTACAATATGCTGCCTCTGATCCGTCTGAAGATCTTTCGAGCCGTGGGTATGTTTCTTCCAGTTACTATTATACTTGCGGTGTCTTAAGAAGCTTTCCATTTTTTGGATGACGTAGCCATTGGTACAAGTAATAACATATATCACAGACAGAACTAGGTCTATATCCTCTCTATTTTCTGTCCTCAAGTAGTTTCTGAACAGTCTTAATCACTGGGGATCAGTGGTGGGTTTTGGTTTTATATCCCGCATTTATTCTAGTAGATTAACATAAATTACAGAGGGTCTGGGTTTATCGAAGTCATGATCCGTTTAGGAGACAACAAATACAATAAGAATTGGCGCGAATCTCCGTTAGTCCATACCAGGACATCACAACAAAGTCAAACTGAAATAAAGATGTTAACTGTAGATCTAAATTGCATTTAGCAAATCTGCGTGTTTCTAACGGAGGAACCATGAGCACATCTTCATAATAAAAGTCAGGAAAACCCAAATATGCCAAAATATGCCAGTTCATTATCTTATACCAGTTCAATTTCAAATATGCCAAATTTGTGGAATCTGGCATAAAAAATGTGAACATGGCAACCCTGACCCAAGGGTAGAAGAGAATCGACTAAGTAAGTAAGAGGTTTTTTTTTTTTTTTAGAATAATGGCATTGAGGGATAGAAAAACAAACAACGCCGTCTTCGTCGAGGCTGATGAAAGTCGAATAGGTATAGAACAAAAGACGTAAACAGACAATATTTTGTAAACATGTTATGAGCAGAAAAAGGGGACTCAAGACGCCACTGGTGTAATCACTGACAAGGTGTAACAAACTGGCAAAAATATTGGTTTTTAAAAAATTGACTGCAAAAAGGAGGGAGAAAAGGTTGGGGGCGGGGGTGGTGACAGGAAGTTTTCCGCAACGAGAACCAGCTGACCCTGCTACGCCACTGGTTATGAGAAGGATATACTCGAGAGCCTGGAAAGAGCTGGTAAGGTTAATGGAAAGAGAGCAACAGGACGGCAAAGCGATAAACAGCTGGTAAGGTTAATGGAAAGAGAGCAACAGGACGGCAAAGCGATAAACAATTGGTGACTTGGCCACATGGTTGGGGCGAGGACCAAACATTAAACCGATCCGTGATCGTGTGAGATGGCGAAACATGACAGACTATGCTCGCCAGTACAGCACATGATAATGCTAAGTGATTTGTGAGGGCTACCATAATAAACAGCACTCCGGACAAATCCATAGGTGCACGACAAAAAGCAGGAATCGGTGTTTGTATCCAGGTTGGTGAATTCCTGTTTTTTGTCGTGATGTTCTTCGCGATGTGTATCTTGCATGGCATCAAACTACATTACTCCTGTCCAGTGCTGAGCAAGTCATAGTAACCACCTGGCCTGCCAGATAATCTGCACGCTTGCTTGAATGTTAAATTAAGAATTGACTTCACAGCACTCGGGACACCTCCATAAGCGCTCCGTCCCCATCTTCAACAGCAAGCGAAGAGTTGAAATTCCGATGGTACCAATAACTTTCTGACTGTGTGTCTGTCTCGCCTTTCCCCTGAGTTTTGAGCGTCGGCCAAATCCCATTGTAACTCCTCGCAGTGCCATTCTCCTCAAACTCCTCAATCTGTGCCTCGGCACTGTTCACTCTCTCCTAAAGGGCCCTCGCAACATCCAACTTGTCATACATCAGTTCACCACCAAGTGGTGCAGAACCGACCAATCTATATGCCTGCTCTTTACTTAACACACCGGCATGACCTGCATAAAATATCCAAAGGATGCTAACTACCCGGGACCTTTGAAGTGATGCTTGCCACTCTGCACAGAGCATGTCTGTCTCCACCTTTCTCAGCATGCTCTGCTAGTCACTTACAATGAAGGCATGTGTGTACAGCTGGTTCTCAAGCCCGCGGAATTCAGCTGTGATTGCCTCCACCTCCATTCTCAAACTAGACGTTGTGAAATCATATGCCAAGACTTGTTGCACCAAGCAACATCTATTCGCCTTTGCTATGAACCCTCATGCACTTCGTCTGCCCCTCAGTACAAAGCCACCTGTATAACCAATCACGTCACTTGGGCGGGAATTTCATGAATCATTTGTTGAACTTCTAATTCTGCAGCACCAGCTGGATAGTCCCTGCACTCACGCTCCACGGTGATTAGAACCCTACACAAGTCTAAATCCTGATCGGACACTTTGCTCAACTCCTCCCCTCGCCTAAATTTATCACGCTCGCTTGACTCCGTCTTCTATGACTTCCTGCACATTGCCCCACGCCTGTTCACACCTCTTTCAGCATGCTATTCTTGCAGTCTGGTCTCGTAGTTGTGTATTTTTTACAGGACGTTGCAGAACCAATCCAAGCAATTTTTTTAGCCACTGCAATTTTTCTAGGCAAATTTTACGTTCAGTAGTTTGCCATTGCTTCAGAACGGTCAGCTCTCGGTGTCACTGTCGAAACCAAAGCAAAACGGTCTACTGTGAAATCGCAGGCGGTTGAGATAAAACCCAAAAGCATGTCGTAAGAGTCGACTAATTGGAAAGCTTCCTTTGAAGTCGGAGTGCATCTGCCGGAGAGGCAAGAAACCAAAAGTCTGTATTCAAGAGAATGAGATCTGTAAAACTGATGCACACGCAACACTCAGGTTCTGGAGCAGGACTGCAGTTCAGTAGTGGACGAGCAACCAGAACTTTCCGCCAGAGTGTACAGCTGGTGAACGCAAAGAAGAAGAAGAAGAAGAAACCCGCATTACGAACTTTTCGTAGAAGTTGACGTAGCGCATTCAGTGTAATCAGAGCAGGCCCGTTAAACTAATGTAACTGCACTGAATCTGAGGGCGACTTTTCAGCGACAATTGGTCAATTGATTTTTCGCAAGTACTTTGTCTTTGACCGCAGTATAGCAAACGTGCCTGGCAACAGTGTAGCGGGAAATCAGACTGGTGGATTATTAAGGTCTTCATTGATTCCAAGGTAACCAGGTATTTTGTATTTAAATTTCATTTGCTGTATCAATAGTAGTTCGTTTTGAAATATTATTTTTTTATGATAACATTTACGTTAATAGTTTTTCTTCTTTTTTTGTTGTTGCTCTTTCTTTACTTTACCACTTTGGATATCGATATCGGATATTGGTCCAGAGAGACGGTTCTCTGAGCCGCTGCTTTGCTGACTTGCTCTTTTGCTTTAGCTTTAGCTCAAACTCAAGGACACGTACAGTTCACTGTTGCAGTCATTAGTGTATAGATTCTCTGATGTTATCTTTGCGCCTTGTTCTTACTCTAACTCTGCGTCCTTTTCCTCTTTTGGTATATACTTTGTATGTTATGACTGTGTATGATATGGGTTATCTCCACAGCACTCGGCACACATCCATCATCCAATGTGCTCAGATTAGATTCCCCTTGCCTTTCGAACATGTAAAATAATTTTAGGCTATCGTCCGAATAACGGTCCCAAGTTATCGAGGCCGAAAATGTACCCTAACAGGGCCTCAGTTACATGTCAGTTGCAGACTTCCGGTGACCATACCGCCACCGCCGAGAGTGTCTCCCACGCCGCAACGCCCGGCGTGGATTGAGGCTAAACTAGATGGCTGGGACTCACAAGCAAATAAAATGAAGGAAGCTGCAGATGCGGTAGCTGCTGCTCGTGAGTTCCAAGACATTTATAACTATTATAGATGTAACACCAGAGACAAACAAGAATTGAAGTAGCAGATTAATTTACTAATTTACTGTCTATCTTCCGAATAACGGTCCCAAATTATCGAGGCGGAAAATATACCCTAACAGAGTCTCAGTTACGTGTCATTTGCGCACTTACGGGGACCATACCTCCACCCCAGAATTCCAATCTTCTGGGGACTATACCGCCACCGCCGAGAGTATCTCCTACGCCACAATGCCTGGCGTGGATTGAGGCTAAACTAGATGGCTGGGACTCACGAGCAGATAAAATGAAGGAAGCTGCAGGAGATGTGGTAGCTGCTGCTCGTGAGTCCCAGCCATCTAGTTTAGCCCCAATCCACGCCGCATATATATTTTCCACCTCGATAATTTTGGACCGTTTTAGGGAAGATAGCCAGTTTACTTATTTAGGTAGTAATTGTGATAGTGATAGTCAAAGAAATAAAAGAATCAAAATGTGACCTTGCATGTGCAAACCATCAGCAGCTTTTATTGTTCATAATAACCTAAACAAAATATTAACTTTAAATTGGACTATCGGGGGGGGGGGGGGGGGGGGGGGGGGTTGGATCCACTGCTTCTCCAACAAGCATGTCGTAGAAGTAGACTAATAGAGAGCTTCCTTTGAAGTCGGGGTGCATTTGCCCGGATGGCAAGGAACATCCAACTGCACACAAATAAGCCGGTAAAATGGTTATACACACACAACTCAGGCCCTGGCACAAAGCCAAAATCCAATTGCACAAACAACCTGGACTTTCTGCTAAAGCTTACAGCTGGTGAAAACAAGAAACAGAATGTCTAAGTGTTCAGTTTTGGCCAGATCCTCTGATCGCTACTATTGATCATCTCTCCAGACCATCATAGATTATTTGCTCCTCCATGTTATTTATGTTTCTTGAGAGCCTTTAACCACATAAACATTGTCATGCATTACTTCATCACCCAATAATGCAGACCAGCCTGTTTTTGTCTCAGTACTGTGGCATGCTCTGAAGAGGAAAGCTCACCTCCCAACTTCTTGAGCTGCACAAACCACCTTGGATTTAGAATGCCCGCCATCGACTTTTGTGTGTGTGTGAATGCCTTGTGAGTCTGTTACAGTCAGATGTACATGCTGATTTTGCTCTAGCAGTCAGCAGAAAGTTGCACTGAACACTTGTATCTCAATTCTCAAGCCCTAACCTAATTTGCCGAACTGAAGTACATAATTTATTTTCTGGGTTGATGATAGCACACATCCCTGTACACCAGTCAATCAGACACCTTTTCTGGGTTGATGACAACACTCATCCCTGTACACCAGTCAGTCCTGTCATTTTCTGGGTTGATGACAGCACTCATGACTGTACACCAGTCAGTCCTGTCATTTTCTTGGTTGATGACAGCACTCATGCCTGTACACAATCAATCACTTTGTTATGTTAATGGAAATGTTAGTTTCAGCTTCATAGCAAACAAGTCACCCCATAGTTGCTCCGCTCCTGTGCCAATAGAAAACACACAGAATGTTTATCATAGTCCCTTCTGAAGGGATTGACAGACTGCTGTATCAGCCTATGCACTAGTTACACCCGCATTAAAAGCATACGGTAGCCCTCAGAAGTGCTAACACGAACAGTTTGACATTAGAAATGCAGTTCATCGTCGACGGTAGCAGAGGTAACTAGCAAATCAGCAGTTGCACACACAATCAATTTTAATCACATAAGGGCACCACCAATATTGTGACGACAGGCCACACGCCATTTTCTGAATCTAAAATTCACAACACCACGTTGGTCACAGTAAAAAACATCCCAAATGAAATCCGCAGCTCACAGGGTCGCACCATGCACTCAACTCAGTAGCTGGGCGACGAAACTATATCCTTTCAGTCTACATATGGAGCAAAAATTCGAAAAAAGCAAACACTTTGCCACTACTCGGAACAGTGGCTGTGCCTAGCGTCCATTTTGATCAGAAGTACCACTTTGTCAATCACTTTGTCAACTGTTATGTGTAGCATTATGCATCTCTTCATTTTTGGGCGCTAGAATGTTATCTGCAATAGTCGGTAATTTGTTTGCACTGAATATTATCACAAAGAGGACGGATGACCTCTGTGTAGTTCTCATGTAAATTTGTTACATTAAGATTGACCACGATAAACTATTCATCAGGCTTGTGTTCTCAGCACCCTGCTTTATGGCAGTGAAAAGCTGAGATATTGGAAAGGGCAGGTTTTACAACAGTTATCTCAGTGCTCAGGCCATAAAGGCACGGGTGCCTGGATCACACCTGGAATTGGAGGATGGCAGAGTCCCTAAGAAAATTCTCTATGGTGAATTAATGATGGGTAGAAGATATTGAGGCTGACCTCTACTACAATGTAAAGATGTCTGCAGGCGATGGAACAAAGTGCTATGGACCATGTTGTGTATAGGAGGCACATCAGGAATGAAATGAGAATGGAGGAAGAGATGATTGCAGAAAGGATGAGAGCTGAGCGTCTGAGAAGAAACACACTAACTACAAACGTTGACAACAATGGTCCTGAAATCCCATTCTCTAATTGTGGAAGACTTTTCATAACGTTGGTGGGTCTTGCTAGTCACACTCGCCATCGCCATGGGCTGTGAGTCTCATGTCTCCTTTAGCGCAGTATACCACTATCGCCAGGAAAGACGGAAAGGTGCCATTCGGTCAGTCAATAAAGACATTGCTGCTCACTTGTAGAATTATAAAAGTGAAGATAATGGTGCATTTTTATTTATATCAAGTTATTTTTAGTATTTTTTCTTTTGCAGCCATGGAGTCTGATGAATTATGTGATATTGAAGCACTTGAAGCATTAGTAGATGATGACGATGTTGACAGTACTGTTGGTGAGGTTCAAATATGGTTTTGCTAAATTAAGTTGTTGGCTATTTGTTTACAGATAATTTTGAGTTCAATAGTAAAGATATGAGAGATTTTTTTCATGATGTTTATGAATTGTCTAGGATTCAAAATCATATGAAAGAGTTGATTCTCACCAGTTGGTGTGGCAGTAACTTCCCATTTGGTTTAAAATCATCATTATCATCAGGTGCCTTGCTGCCTGATGTGGGCGATCACCATCTGCGATCTGCAGCTGCCTATATCAATTCATGTGTTGGCAACCCCTCTGTGCCATGACAAAGGGCGATCAATAATATCCCACACTGTCTTTCTCTGTCTCTCTTTCCAGTGGTCACAAAATGTTCCATTTTCCCTCTTATCATAACTTGACCAAAAAATAATGACTGTCTCTTTGTGATGTTTGTGATAAGTTGTCTCTGAGAATGAGGCCTTTAGTTTTGACATGAGAGACACAGTGTTGGAGATTCATTACAGCCAGCCTTTATTATAGGGAGAACTGCCTGTGTAGATTCCTGGGTCCTGTTATAGGGAAAACAAGAATAGACCCACTGGCTACCCAAAAGCATGTCGTAGGAATCGGCTAATTGGGAGCTTTCTTCAAAGTCGGAGTGCACCTGCCTGAGAGGCAAGGAACCAACAGTCTGCATACAAATAAGTCAGAGCTGTCAAACAGATGCACATGTAACTCAGGTTCTGGAACAGGACTGCAGTCCAGAAGTGGATGAACAACCAGAACTTTCCACCAGAGTTTACAGCTGGTGAACGCGAAGAAAAAGAAGTTTATAAGGAGAACCAGCAGTTGATTGTTTGATTCTTAATTGTCCTTACAATTAAAACATGTTTAAGACCCCAAGTGTACACCATGTTTATGTACATATTTTTTTAGAGCTGTTGACATGTGATGGGTGATATGATCCACATCATACCTCTACCATCTTGAACATTTTTCTGGTAACTGATTTTTATTGGGTGAGGTTTACCCTAAATCATTGCCACCGTTAACAAATCCCCACTCCAGATTGTTTGTATGTGGCAAAGCCGTTTTCCTGCTCTGGCGGTCATGGGTTCGTTTCACGGCTGTGGCGTTCACTTCACTGCATACAAATGAGTCAGATCTGTAAAACAGATGCACACGCAACACTGAGGTTCTGGAACAGGACTGCAGTCCAGAAGGGGACGAGCAACCTGAACTTTCCGCCAGAGTTTACAGCTGGTGAGTGCAAAGAAGAAGACGAGTGCAGTTTTTACAGAGATCCCTTGGATCATTGTTGGAACTACAGAATGTGTGCTTTATGCGACACTCTCGGCAGGTACGGCTAGCTATTCTGCAGAGAGAGACCAGGCCATATGGGATAAAAACCTTGTACAACAAATTTGATCCTCTTGACTTTAACCTTTAACCTATCCAAACCAGCTATATCCTAATATTCATGTTTTAAAAAAAAATAATTTAAATTTTTAAAAATCTGTTTGCAGACCAAGGAGAACTTGATATTCTAGCCAGTTTAGCAGCTGATGACTGTAATTTTGGAGACTTGCCAGAGTCCAAATGTCCGTTACCTGTGTCTGTGAAACCTTCGGACATAAATCGGACAATTCAGACTACAGTTTCTCAGAAAGTAAACTCACCATCTAGAAATCAAATAGAGAGTTTGGCTGGTAAACACAAACAAAAATTGTTACCTGCTGGACGTGAACAGTCTGTCACTTCAAAGGATATCTCTAAAGCACAAAACATACCTCAGGTAGTGTTAAAATCGTCCAGCGTTATGGAAACTGGAACAGTACAAACTGAGACATTACTTGAAGAAATGGCGAGAATGCAGAAGAAAATGTTAGAATTACAGAAAATGCTAGAACAACAGCAACAACAAGTGAACCAACAAAGTGTGGTTCAACATTCAGCAGTGCAAACTGGCATGAAGGAGTCAGCTCTAGGAAGGAAAATTCCTTTAAAGCAAAGCGTCAAGTCTGGAAGTGATTTGTTAAGTTCTCAGTCAAAAGAGAAAACTGCAACTGTTGTTAAAGACACTAGTGCAAGTGCAGCTTTCAGGTTAATTTCAGATAGCGATGATTTTCTGTTCTCACAGTCAAAGACAAGCTCATCAGCTCCGCAGCCTGCTCAGAAAGGAGGTATAGATGTTGATAAAACACCTTCACAAAAGGTGCGGACAAGTCAGGGTGACATGAAGAAGGATTTGTTCGGGGATAGTGACAGTGACTGGGAGATGGACAATGAAGACAAGCAGACGCTGAGTGAAGCTGGCAAGGATATTAAAAAGTTGATTAATTCAAATCAGCGCAGTAGAGATGCGCACATGCCAAAGTTTAGCATGTCAGACAACGGTCATGGAGCATCTCAAACATGGACCAAATCCCCATTAGAAGATAGTCATGGTACTAAAAGAAAAAATGGTGTATGTAATGCACAGGTTAAACAGAAAAGTGACAAAAACACCTTACATTGTAAAGTCTCTTCGAGTGAGCAGGCTAAACCAGCCACAGAACCATCGAGCTCCGAACAGGTCATCACAGAAGATTTTTCGAAAATCAGAATTGTAAACCCACTTATATCTTCATCATTAATGAAGATGAGAATGGAAGGGCGGAAGATGATCAGTGTTTCAAAAATACACTTGAAACTGAAAACACCAGACCTTCAAGGAGACTGGGTGACAATGGCAGTGATTGTGGGCAAGACAGATTCTAAATCTTCAAGTACAGGCAAACCCTACTCAATATGGAGGCTCAATGATCTGGAAGATTTAGACAATGCGGTCAGCTTCTTCTTGTTTGGGGAAGTACATAAACATTTATGGAAGACAGAAATTGGCACTGTCATCGGAGTGCTGAATCCATCAATTATGGATTCATTGGAGAAAAAAAACAGTGAACCAGCATTTACAATAAAAAGTGCAGGCCAGCTGATGATTATGGGACAGTCCAAAGATTTAAGCTGGTGTATTGGAGTGACCAAGAAAGGCAATAAGTGCGCTAAATTCATCAACAAAAGGTTTGGTGATTATTGTGCTTATCATGTGCAGGCAGCATACAGAAAAATGTCATCATCAAGGCTAGAACTCCACGGTAGTGTTGCTGGGGTCAAGCCAAAGTCATTTGAGCAGAAAATCTTTTCTAAGGACTGCGCATACATGTATGGTGGCCAGACTTTTGTCCCACACAGTGGTGGTAAATCCAAAAAGCATGTCACTTTAAAAAAGTTACAGAATAATATGAGTGTCAGTAAAAATAGCACAATGAGTACAATGAGTATACACAACATTAAGCCAGAACATGTGGACAGTAAAACAAGTGGGAAAATTCTAGAAGATCCTGATGCCACTTTCATTGATATGATTTCTGTTCCTAGTCCAGGCTCAATGAATTTAGTAGCATTCTTGAAGAACAAAGAAAAAAATGCTGCTGCCTGTAGCACACCAGGCGGTAAGGCCATGCATTCATCTCAGGTCCAGAGTATTACTGCAAAGGAATTGTTAAAACAGCATCAGCAGCTGCAGCAACAACATAAGACCCAGAAGAGAAAGGCTTCAGATCTGCTTCTTGCAGAGTCTACTGTTCGTACACAGACATCGGTAGCAAATAATCATCAGGAAACTAGACAATTCACAGTGGCAACGGGCAATGTGTTAGGTCAAGTTCCAGTTCTGGCCAAAGGATTTTACAGTGGTCAAGATGTTACTCTTGATGTCAGCAAGAGGTCAGTTAGTACTGCAGATAGAGCCAAGGTAACATTTGTTTTTGGTAAACTTCTGTGTGTTGTTAATATATCAGCATGATGACAAAATCCGCGCTTCTTTTTATGTTATTTTAACATTTGACAATTATTTGTTGGTCTAAAATGTCATCACAAAATACTGTGTAAACTAAAGAGTTTGATTTATATGGACAGTTTGAAATACAGGCAGCAACACATTGGTAACAAATCAAAGGTGTAAGATACTCAGGATGGACCAAGAAAATTAAAAACAACCAGGAAAGGCTCTTAAAAGATGTGCTAAATATAGCATAAATTGGGGATAGGAAGCTCACCAGAAGGAAGGGAAAAGACACACACAAATGCAACCGAACGTTTCAACCAGTCTTTATCAATGGAGTACTAAATACAGCGCCAATTGTGGCTGAAAATTCAAGGGACTTTACCACACAGCTAAAAAAAAAAAACCAGAGCCAGCATGAAACCAGAAAGTATGGATGAAAAGTATGAAAGGGGGGGGGGGGGGAAGAAGTTTAAAAAATTAACAAGTAACAAAACTTTAGTTTAAAAAAGCTGTGTTGATTGCCCTAGGCCTGAGAACGCCAAAGAAGTCAGATGTGTTGGCTGAAAAGTGCAGATATCACAGCCATGCTGTAAACTGGCACAACACAATTACTTCTCCAGGTGAACGCAGAAGATATCCATAAGGATAACATTTTATAACTAAATATACATGGCTAGCGAAAATGTTACCATACCGTGGCTTTTCTCGACCCAAAACCCCACAATTTCTTGCAGCTCAGAATAGTGTGCATCTTGAAGTAGCAAAGGGCATATAAATTGTTAATGTACTTATAGCCTTATAAGGTAGAATTTGCATACTTTTTTTTAGTTATTATAGTACACAAATCTGAGACCGGCCCAAAAAAATAAAACGCGTTACACTCCTCTTATGTAAGCAGAAAGAATTTCCAGTAACTAGTCGAACACGATGCTTGAAGAGCGACCGTTTGTATTTTTGTACTTTTATTAGTTATTGTAGTACACAAATCTGAGACCGGCCCAAAAAAATAAAATGTGTTACACTCCTCTTATGTAAGCAGAAAGAATTTCCAGTAACTAGTCGAACACGATGCTTGAAGAGCGACCGTTTGTATTTTTGTACTTTTATTAGTTATTGTAGTACACAAATCTGAGACCGGCCCAAAAAAATAAAATGTGTTACACTCCTCTTATGTAAGCAGAAGGAATTTCCAGTAACTAGTCGAACACGATGCTTGAAGAGCGACCGTTTGTATTTGGAATTTTGTTCAGTTTTTATGTTTCATAATAAGTTGATGTAACTCTGTAGTAACGCAGCAGTCAAGACACAGCAAAATATGCCTGGCAATAAATTGTGCAATGCATTATTAGTGACCGCATTATTTAAATGATTCACTTTGTTTAGAAAGCTACTGTTTCTGGCTATGCTGATTAAATTGTTCTGTTTTTGTTTTGTGAGCTCTTACATTTTTTGTCTGGAATATTTTTCATTTCAGCTGAAAGCAATTTTGGCAGTCAAAGAAAAGGGTGGTATAACACAAGAAGATCCAAACACTACAAAGAAATCTCACGTAGATGTTGATAAAATCCAGAAGAAAATTAACATAGGTGAAAATTGTAATTAAAAACTCCTAGTACTTATACTTAATTCAGTACAACAATTATCCTACACTTGTCATAAATTTTAGTGTGTTTTTGTGTGTGTGTGTGTTTTTGTGTGTGTGTGTTTTTGTGTACCCGTGTGTGTGTGTGTGTGTGTACCCATGTGTGTGTTTGTGTACCCGTGTGTGTGTGTGAGAGAGAGAGAGAGAGAGAGAGAGAATACATGCACACACACACACACACTCTAGCATAAACAAAAAACTAAGTGAGAATACAATTTGAAATATTGAAATCAAAATTGGATGCTGAACCCTAGCTTATTATTGATGCATGTACAATAGGCCGTTTGCCATCTCATTCTGTGTAACAAATATTGTGAAGTAAAATGATACAACTCTGTAGTATATCAGCTAGATGCTTATCTGAAGCTTGTAAGTATGGTACAGGATTCTTTCAAACATGACCTTGGCTTCCAGTTCTACCCAGCCTTAAAGCGGTGCCAGACAAAGTCCTGGGAAGTAAAGGCGGACGGCGTAGTGTTAACTACAGCACCCATTGAGGGCCGATTGGTCTATAAAAATCTGAGTCTAGCCTTATATGCCTGATACGCCACTGGCTGGTAAAGAAACCTTTACTTACATTTCCTGGCAGCCATTTTAAACTGAGGGCAGGGCAAACCAGTAACCTAAAGGCTTCTATGTAAGTTTGCTAACGTCTGTGCTACCATGGCTACGTTTTAAGTTAATAAATCAGGATCTCCCAAAAAAAGCACTCCATTCAATGTGCTGATGTAGTCTACAGACAAAGCTGAAAGTAAACAGCGCTGTGCTGCTTTTTGTGGTGCATGTTTCAAATGCACACAGCAGCACTAAAAGCACCACTGAAAGCACCACAGCTCTGTTAACCTTCAGCTTTGTCTGTAGACTACATGTAGTATCTACATAAAGAATCTCTGATTTCTATGCAGTGTTGTTCTAGAAAGGTGATGAATTTCTAATGGAAATACTAGGGATTTTTGCATGAAACACCAGAAAATAGGTTACCTCAAAAAACAAAATTTACAGTAGCTTCTAAACATTTTGATCAAAAGGAAACACCAAAGAAGTTTATCAGGCAGGTACTCTTCTTGATAGTCAGAATAATTGACATACAGTGGAACCTCAGGATATGAAAGATAATCTGTTCCATGACTGAGGTCACATGATGAGTAAACCAAATCCTGAAACTGTTTTTCCCATTAAAATTAGCATCGGTTATTTCAGTTCGTTCCGACCCTCTAAAAATTCTAAAACATATCTTCTTTGTAGTTATTTTAATGTTTTGACATTGTCATGCTCTGCATAGTTTCCATAAAAATGTACAACATTTATTTTTATGTGTTTTCTCAGCCGACGACTCATCGCAAGAAAACACTGCACGCCCAAAGCAGCCTCATTCTCGTGGAGAACCTCCACAGAAGAAATCAAAGCTGTTGGGCAATATCAGTCTGAACTCTGAAGAAATAAAGAGCATAATGAAAGCTCGTTCAAAACACAAAGGAGCACTGTCAGAGGTATGTGTGTTTTATTCAACAAACTCCATGTGCTAGTAGTCTGGACATTAATAATAAGACACATTTTCTTAAACAGCAGGCTGTTTTGTGGCCTTTTGTGCTGCCAAATATAGTTTTCCTTTCTTTTGTATCACATATAAAAATATTCTTCATCTACTAGTTTGCTTTGGGTCATTAGCACTCAGCTAACTTATGCTGTTATCCTATGCTTTGCTATTTCATGCAACTCACTTGATATGTCCTTCTGTCTTGTTCATCTCTGTCCTATTCTCTATTTTCTTTTTTGGTAATCTTCCTGAGTTTGGTGTTGAATCAAATAAAACTTTTGGTGCCATTAGATCATCTTTGCAATATGTTTCTCGCATGGCATCGATAACATTGTTTCTGACCAGAGCCAGAGCAGTTATAATAGCTGCATTGTCCACCAGATAAACACTCATTTTCTTGAACACAGATGTAAAGGTTAGTCTGGCCATTTGTTTTGCACTGAATGAGAGAAACCATTCTTGTAGGAGCCAGGACACCTAGAACGCAGTGCACATGTTGAGTTGAGAATCTCATTCGGTCCACTGGCTTCACTATATTGTATAGGGAAAAAATTAGGGATGGGGGAGGGGGAGGATGAAGCGTTGCCACTGCATCTTTCAGTTTATTTGATAACAGAAGGTATAATTTATGGACTCAAGAATTTGTTGTGACAAATGATAAAATTTATAGAAAGATGTAAAGGGGATAGGTAAAGAGATAAATATCTGGATGACAAATCATTATCCCATCTGCTAATCAGCACGGTACATAATGTTAGTGGGGGGGGGGGGGGGGGTTTAAAAAAAACAATTAAAGAGATAATACAGAATTTGTGGAGGTCAAAAGAAATTAAAAGAAATACTAAACTAAAAATTTTTAATTCTAATGTCAAATCAGTACTATTGTGTGGGGCGGAAACATGGAGAACAACCAAGGCAATTACTAATAAATTACAGACATTCATTAACTGGTGTCTGCGCAGAATTGAGGGAATTAAATGATATGATAGAATAACTAATGTAGAACTTTAGGAGAGAGCTAAACAGGCTCCGGTGGACCAAGAGGTGAGGAAAAGACGCTGGCTTTGGATAGGACACACACTAAGAAAACAAGAGAACAGCATAACTGGAATGTCTTTGCGATTGGAACCCACAGGGGCATAGGAATAAAGGAAGGCCAAAAAACACATGGAGAAGAGAGCTGGAGAATGTAGTTAGAAAGATGGGGAGGACATGAAGAGAGCTTCATGCAACTGCGAAGGATAGAACGACTTGGCGTGAGTTGGTTGAGGGCCTATGCTCCATTGGGGGATAGAAAGGCAGAAGAAGACAGTTTATAACAGGGTCATTGAATTATGTTTCTAGTTTTAGTTATCGTTATTGTCTTCACAATTTGTCACTTCTTGACATAAGGACCCCTTTACTATTTTTTTTTCAACAAGCTCAGTGGTGTTAATGACAATTTTTTAAGACTAAGTGTGTTTGCTAATATGACATTTTCAGTATAAAAGAGATAGTTGAAATATTTTGGCCACAGTAAAAGACACAACACTCTTAAAAACCGTACTGAAGGGATAGGTCAAGGGCAAGAAAACAAGTAGAGGACCACATCAAGAGATGGACGTACAGCAGTAAAAGAAAGTGTACTTCAAGACAAGAGACAAAGTTTGTTGGAGATCCATTGCAGCCAAGCTTCATTGTGGAGACGACACCTTATTGATGGATTAAACATTGTACAGACCATATATGTTTAGTATTATATTTTACACTTTGGTCAAATTGTCTGTATACAGTTAATAACAGAAAGATTACACTCAGCATAAATATATTTCTAAGAAACGCATGACCTACTTGTTTGCTATTTGTAGGCTGAAGCTGAGCGAGAGGATGTTTACTTTAGTGAGCTGGAGAAAAAAGAACAGTTAGAGACGAAGTTACAAAGTGTTACCTCTATAGAGATTACAGTTGTCACCTGCAAGCAGGTAGGTATTGTAGTTAACCCATTTCATGTTTCATTTTTTGTTTCCTCCACATAGCTGGGGAGGGCAACCTTGTTGACAGGGCTCTAAATCATTTCTGTATTCCTCTCTTTCCAAATGACTGATTAATAGTGATACCCCTGTTGTTGTTATCTCTCTGTCTCTTTCTCTCTCTCTCTCTCTCTCTCTCTCTCTCTCTCTCTCTCTCTCTCTCTCTCTCTCTCTCTCTCTCTATATATATATATATATATATATATATATATATATATATATTCCTAATTTAGTTGATTTATCGATCTGTCTCTCAGTCTTTATTTACCTGTGATATATGATTTGCATTATCTAAGTTTCATCCACGTTATAGTGTCCTAGAATGGGCACTCTGGAAGCTCATTTAGTCAGTTTATCTATTCGCCTGTTATGTCCTTCTGGGCATGAGAATTATATCCATGTGGGTCTGGGCAGAGATGATAAATCAGTATAACTTAACCATACATAACATAGTCTGCTACAATTGAAGAATTGACAGAACAGACCATGCTGGTTATTCTGTTTGTTTTCACCAGCTGTAAACTCTAGTGGAAATTTCTGGGTTTCCCCCCACTTCTGCACTTAAGTCTTGTTCTAGAGTCTGAGTTTTGCGTGCACATCAGTTTTACAAATTGTGCTTATTTGTACACAGACTGTTGGTTCCTTACCTCTCAGGGAGATGCACGCTGATTTCGAAGGAAACAACCCTGATTAATGTAACTTTTATGACATGCTTGAAGAGGGAGGGGTGGTCTCAAAACCCTTATGGGCATGATAGTAATTTCATTATATGGATTGTTATTGAGCAAAGGTTCTCAGTCTGCGGGTGGCAGCCTTTTGTTTTTTAGGTGTCGCCATTGAAGTTGTGAAGGAAGGTTGAGTTGAGTCAAGAATTGACATCACAGCACTCGGAGCATTCCCATATGTGCTCTATCCTTATCTTCAGCAGCCAGTGCAGAGTTCCAATACTGTTGGTGCCGGTCACAATCTGTTTTTTTTGTTTGTTCTTCTTGCCATTCCTCTGAGTGTAGTAAGCCGGTCAGACCCTGTAATCACATTTATGAGGGAAAATAATTGTTTGGGGATCCCCGCAACACGAGGAAACTGTATTAAAGGGTGGCATTAGGAAGGTTGAGAGCCACTGTTATAGAGGATAACAAGTTATGTAATACTGTCGTGTTTTGAAAATGAGAATTAAAAAATACATTTTACATTATACTGAATTTCTAAAAGATGCTTGTGTGTTATTTGTTGTAAAATAGCTTTTCACTGTGTATTAGTGTTTCATTGATTGTCGTGTACCATTTATATAAAGTATTGTCTCTTTGATACTTTTGTATAAGTCAATATTCCTTTGTTTATTTTTTCTGTACCACAGTGTTCATACACAGCCCAGTCAGCAAAAGACTCCTGCAAACAAGAGGGACATTCTTTGACTCGCAGCAAAACAAAGAAACGCTTTTTTATGTGTAAAAAATGTAAACACAGAACCTACATCATTGGTGGAAAGTTTCCTACGGAGACTTGCAGGTTTGTAAATATTTTTTTTGTGCTTATTTTTTTAAGCTGCACTTTCAAAATGGGACAAAGACTACTGCATACATTCTTCTTAAGAGTCGACTAACTGGGCGCTTTTTTAAAAGTCTGAATGAATCTGTCTGAGAGGCAAGGAACCGGAGTCTGCATATAGATAAGTCAGATTTGTAAAGCAGATTTGCACGCAACACTTAGCTTCTGAAACAGGACTGAAGTTCAGAGATGGATGAACAACCAGAACTTTTCATCTTAGTTTTCAGCCAATAGATGCAAAGAAGAAGATTACTGAGGCTAATCAATGCCTCCCTTGTTTGCATTCACCTTCTGTAACCACCTAGGAAAAGTTCTGGGTGTTTGTCCACCTCTGGACTTTAGTCTTGTTCCAGAACCTGAGTGTTGCATGCACATCCAGTTCACATATCGGGCTTATTTGTATGCAGTCTCTTGGTTCCTTGCCTGTCAGGCAAATGTACTCTGACTTTAAAGTATGCTTCCACTTAGTTGACTCTTCCAAAATGCTTGTGGTGTTGGGGAGGGGGGAGACGGTGAGTCTATTCTTGTTTTCCCCCCAATAGTGCCCTAGAACCTGCACCGGGAGCATATAGACAATCGATGCATTATTATAGGCGACGTCCATGGCTTAGGCGTTGTGAATCCAACTCGTAATTCCGACGTACCGCGATCGAAATCCGCTGCTGGCTGCATGGATTTTTATCATGGTATGGGGCATCGCAGATCGACCCAGTCTCAAATGGGCACTAGGTTGTATAACCTGGGGAAGTAAAGACTGCCGGCCTAATGCTGACCACATTATCCACCTAGTGCTGATTGGTCTGTAAAAAAATATGGATGCTCTTCCCAAATACTTGATGCGCCTAAAGGCGTGAAAATGGATCTTTACTTTACTTCAGTGCATTATTATGTCATGAGGATATAAGATAAACCTGTGAAACAGTTTTGCAGAATGGCCCTTTGTAGAAGGAGTTAAAGTAGATATACAAGCCATCATTTGTAATTAGCTGTTAACCCATGAGTAATACAGAATGACTTTATTTCCCACATTCAGGAAGTGTGGCGCTCAGGCTTTTGAGAAGACTTCTATGTACAAGGTGCGATTATTTTATAATAATAGACTTTAGTGCATTTTTATCTGAATTTGTGTGTGAATATATATATATATATACACACACACACACACGCACGCACGCACGCGCGCATGTATGTATGTATATATAAATGTGTGTGTGTGTATGTATAAAAAAAAACTTACCATAGGTTATTAATATAATAGAAAGAAATAGTGATAAATATATATATATATATCACTATTTCTTTTTATTATATTAATAACCTATGGTTGTTGTTTTTTTCAACATGCGAGAGACTGTTAAAGTTGGGATCTCCATCAAAATTTGCTTTAGCTGTGAAACAAACCCCTGACCTTCAGAGCACGAGCCAAGGGCTCAACCACTTCTCCGCATATTTGTGTATCTTTAAAAGGATGACACACATAAATAGCTGTACTAACCTTTCATTTGATTCTGTACTGCACACACTCGGATGAACGGTTATGTTTATAACCTGTGTTAACGTCCCCTGGATAGATGCATCAGTATGTAATTTGATAACGTGTACTTTTATAGTTATACCCCTGTGTGGATTCCGAGGCCCCACTGAGCTTCCCTAAAAAGGCATGTCCTGAGAGTCGACTAATTAGAGGAGTCCTTCGACGTCAGAGTGCATCTGCCTGAGAGGCAAGTCACCATCAGTCGGCTACAAATTAGCCAATTCTGTAGAATGGATGTGCACGCAAAGTTTTGGAATAAGATTAAAGTCCAGAAGTGGACGTAGAACCAGAACTTTCTGTCAGAGTTTACAGCGGGCAAACGTAAAGAAAAAAGAAGGTATAGTTTTAAACTTGAAATTAATGCTTTTTTAATCAGCATTAACATTTCATATAACGTGAAATTCAAAATTGTTGGAGAAAATATTGTTGTCATGTTATAATGTGCAAGATGTCATTTTTGTTTATTTATTATTCATAGACAGGTGTTGTTTTATGATTGAATAGGTTGAACTGAGCAAATATATTACAATATATTTTACCATGACGCTTTTATGTGACATTACCAATCGTTTTGGTATCAGCTAATTTTAAAAACCTTGGCTCCCAGGTCGACCCAGCCTTGAGTGCAGTCCCGGGAAAGTAAAGCGGCCGGCGTGATGCTGACCACATCACCCATCTTGTGCCAAATTGGTCTATAAAAATATAGGTCTAGCCCTATATGCCCTATACGCGTGATGGCGCGGAAAAGGGTCCTTTACTTTTACTTTTTACTAACTTTAAAAAATCCGACAACCTCTGGATCTTAGGAGTGCCTTATTTTTTTTCAAATGGTTATATATGCCGTATATATTTAATATAAAAGTGCTGTACTTGTACAGTCATTTAAGAAACAAAATTAAACATGGAATGAAAAGCAAATAAAATGTTAATGTTCACCAACTAAAAAAAAATAGTTGTACAGAATTTGAGTTGAAAAAAGTGAATCATAATTTTAAATTGAAAAAAAAAAAGGTCATCAGAATGTAAATAATGCGGACACAAATAATCCATTGCACAATTTATTGCCAGGCATATTTCGCTGTATCTCGTCAGGTGCATTACTAGAGAGGTACACCAACATAAAATGAAGCACAAAACTGAATAATTCCAACTGAAATGCAAATAGTTTCTTTCGACCCATCGTGTGTTTTTTGGCCGCCGGAAGCTCACGGTAGTCACGTGACTTACCATTGTAACATAAAATTTACAATAAATTCTGTCTGTTTACAAAGGAGGGGGTTGTTGATTTTAATTGTTAAAGCTTCATCTTTATCATCAAAATGTTAATTTTAAATGCGATGCAAAATTCATACCGGAAATCTAAATGAACCGGAGTATAGGCAGTCACATTTTTTTAGGGGCAACTAATATCTGAAAACTTTGAAGTTTATATTTAATACATTTGTCTGTTTTCACCCCTCACAGGAGAAGTCTGGTCCCACTCTGGAGTCTGAAGTACTTAACATTCGAGGAGATGAGATCAAGTACTTGAACAGCATGAGCCAGAAGGTTTACCTTCAGACAGTTGTAGACAGCTGAAACATTTCAATGTTTAAGTTTGGATAATTTATTATACTTTTATTTGCCATTGTAGATTTTTCTGTGTAATGGCCATACTATGTTTGTAATGAACATGCCAAGCTTCTGAGAAGGGAAAGTTAAGGTAGTGAAGAATAAACGGGTCACTATACCATTCAACTGTTTCTGTCTAAACGAAGCACCGTGTGCAAACGGGTGTTCTTAGTATGTACCATTCAGTGTTTCATGTATGTATAAATGTACCTCTCATGTAAAACAGTCTCTGCTTATGAAAAATGCTTGGCGGTAAGTGGCAAGAAAATCACCCTGAGATATTTGATTAGGTTGTATCGCTATAGTTTTCCCAATGCTCGATGGCTTGTTAGGTCACACCTGAAGGATGATCAAGAGTTCCTAAGGTCATCCTCTATGGTGAATTACAGAGGGGTAGATGTCGAGGCTGGCCCTTTACTATGATATAAACATGTTTGCAAATAGGACATAAATGATACAGGTATTGAGGTAGCTTCATGCAAACAAAATGGCTTGTCACTGCTGCGTTCCGCTGGCTTGAGAATCAGCTGCACACACACGTCGTGATTGTAACTGACTCACAGAGCATGTTCAGAAAGGTGGAGACAGGTATGATCCGTGCAGAGTGGCAAATCTCACTAAGAGGTCCCTGGTAGTTAACATCCTCTGGATATTTTCTCCAGGTCATTCCGTTGTGTTGGGAAATGAGCAGGCAGATAGACTGGCTGGTTCTCCACCACTTGGTGGTGAACTGATGTCTGACAAGCTGGAAGTTGTGAGGGGCCCTTTGGGAGCAAGTAAACAGTGCAGAAGCACAAATAGATCATTACAATGTGAGGAGGAAGGCGCTGAGGGAAGTTACCAGGGGATCTGGGCAACACTCAACACTCAAGTGAAAGGTGAGACAGATATACAATCAGACAGCTACTGGTGTGATCGAATTTGAAACTCTTGCTGCTGATGATGGGGACAGAGTGCTTATGGAAGTGTCACAAGTGCTTTGATGTGGATTCCTAATTCAACATTCAGCATTTGTAATGACGTGGTCCGTGTTGACTGAAGGGAACAAAATCAGGAAGTGAACAAGAATAAAGGATATCATGATTAAAGTTTGCTGAGCTTCTAAGAAGTGCATTAAATAGATGCTATGGGAACAGTGTTCCTGAAATCAAAGGCTCAAAAGACGGAAGACTTTTCTTAATGCAAGCAGGTCTTGCTGGTCACACTCAACATCAACATGGGCTGTGGTCCCATGCTGCACAGTATAGCACTATCAGAAAATAAGAAACTTATATTTTCCTGAAATATTTTGGTCATATCAAGCGACTCAACAGATTGGAAAAAATAATAGTAGAAGGCATGGTACCAGGAGGAGGGCTAGGGGCCGACCAACACGAAGATGGGCACACAATATAATTGACTCCTTGAGTATGAAAGTGCATGAGGCGGGAGAGCTGGCTAGAGACCGAGTTTCTTTCAGGCAGACTGTGATGAGAGCGACGTTCTGCAAAGGACCTGCAACATGATGATGATTTTCCTGTTATCATTTCACCTGCAGGGCAGACTGTAGCAGTGGAATTATCTATAATTGTAATGGTGATTCTGATAATTGACTAAATTACAACTAGAGCATCAGGCTTGACATGACTGCACTTGGAACATTGACAGGCATGCTCAATCTCCTTCAGAAGCCAATGAACAGTTGACACTCTAATAGTGACTGTTGCAACCTGAACAAAAGTCTGGCCGTTTTTCCCTCAGTGTTGAATTTCTTCCAGAACCTCTACTCATTAAATAATTTGAACAACCATTTCGGAGAGTTAGAACAAGTTAAAATGGTTGACATTACGTTTCAATGGGAAAAATAATTTTCTCAGAGATATTCACCATGAGCTTATATAGGAAAAAGATTAAATTTGTATCTAAGGTTCTACTGTATTCCTATTCTCAGATGTCTTTTATGTTTTGTGTCCACTATTGTTTCATAATTATTTTGTGTTTCTGTGTTGCATTTGTATTTCCCCAGTCCTTGTACTTTTATGGTGTTCATTATTATACAGATTAAGCATTTTTTTTTTAAATATACATACATATTGAAATAGAAATTACAAATGAGTGAAATCAAGGATTATTGTGCTGTGTGTTATTGTTGTTTGGTGCAGAAGCTGTTAACAAAGAATGTAAGGATACAAGTGTAGCCCATGAAATGTCATGTGTAGGGAATTTGAAGAACACTGCAGGACAAGGAGAGAAATAAGGAAGTATTATATGTTTGTAGTGAATATGAAGAATACTGCAAGACAAGGAGAGAAAGAAGGAAGTATTATATGTTTGTAGTGAATATGAAGAATACTGCAGGACAAGGAGAGAAAGAAGGAAGTATTATATGTTTGTAGTGAATATGAAGAATACTGCAGGACAAGGAGAGAAAGAAGGAAGTATTATATGTTTGTAGTGAATATGAAGAATACTGCAGGACAAGGAGAGAAATAAGGAAGTATTATATGTTTGTGGTGAATATGAAGAATACTGCAAGACAAGGAGAGAAATAAGGAAGTATTATATGTTTGTGGTGAATATGAAGAATACTGCAAGACAAGGAGAGAAATAAGGAAGTATTATATGTTTGTGGTGAATATGAAGAATACTGCAAGACAAGGAGAGAAAGAAGGAAGTATTATATGTTTGTGGTGAATATGAAGAATACTGCAGGACAAGGAGAGAAAGAAGGAAGTATTATATGTTTGTAGTGAATATGAAGAATACTGCAAGACAAGGAGAGAAATAAGGAAGTATTATATGTTTGTGGTGAATATGAAGAATACTGCAGGACAAGGAGAGAAATAAGGAAGTATGATATGTTTGTAGTGAATATGAAGAATACTGCAGGACAAGGAGAGAAAGAAGGAAGTATTATATGTTTGTGGTGAATATGAAGAATACTGCAGGACAAGGAGAGAAATAAGGAAGTATTATATGTTTGTGGTGAATATGAAGAATACTGCAGGACAAGGAGAGAAATAAGGAAGTATTATATGTTTGTAGTGAATATGAAGAATACTGCAGGACAAGGAGAGAAAGAAGGAAGTATTATATGTTTATCCCACGCTATCATTGTGGGACTCTATTCTTGACATGGGCGAGTCTTGCTAGTCACACTCGGCATCGCCATGGGCTGTGAGTCCTCACACTCGGCATCGCCATGGGCTGTGAGTCCTCACACTCAGCATCGCCATGGGCTGTGAGTCCCATGTCTCCTCATAGCACAATATAACACTATCGTCTGAAAACACAGAAAGGTGCCAGTCGTAATATGTTGGACTGAGTGTGAAGAAATAAATTAAGGCCGGACAATTACCTCTGGCTACCAGGTCTCTCAGTCAGTGCTCAGGGAGGAAACCGAGATGAAACTTACAAAACAAGTGCATCACTTTCAAAGAAACTAAATAATCAATGTAGTTTAATGGCAGTTGTAACCAGATGTAAATAAACACATTATGCAATGGTAGGGATGCAGCTCCTTTTTTTTCCAACAGATTGGTGGACATCAATAGATGGGCTGAAAGAAATCTGTAAGAAAATTGAGGAAAGAGAGTGGGTGAGACAGATTTTTAGATAGTTAAGCAAATCTGACATGACACTGGAATGTACCTCATGTGTGGCTGATAGTTCTGGTTGTCAGCTGGTGATTTTTTAAAATAATGATTTTGCTCTGTTTTAAACAGTTTCATTATTCCTTTATCATCAGATTACATAATAAAATAGCATGGACTTCAGTCATCATCATGTTATATAAATGGCTCATTGTAGAGAAATCACATTTTAATATTGCAGAGTTTGTCTGTGAATAATAAATACTATATGAAAACATTCTGGCAACAATTTTAATCCTCTCACTTTATTTTTTTACAGTATTAAACTTTAGGTTCTAGCCCTATATGCCCTATATGCCTAAAGCCCTGGAAAAGGGTCCTTTACTTTTTTTTTTTTTTTACCTAACAGGGTAGGTCTGTTGCTTCTCCGCTGTAGTTGCCACAATGGCTTGGTTGTTCATAAAGAAGAGTTCTCTTCACAATATTCTGATTTGAAAGAAGCAAAGTCCAGTACCTCAAGTCGCAATGTTATTGTTCCTTGTCCAGCCTTCATATTCAGACAGAAGAGCTGGTCAGACAGTTTGTCAGAGAGCTTGTTTGTAAATGAATTTTTGGATTAGGAGATTCATTTCTGGCTTTTTTTGCTACTTCTGCTATTGGATGTAGCTCAGATATTTAAACACGATTGAATTTCACAAATTTACTGTAAAAGAAATTATATATATATATATATATATATATATATATATATATGTTAAAATCTGCTTTTTTCTGTCAGTATATCCTAGGTTTCCACTGATGATTTCAATGTCAAAAATTTTTTTTCTTCATATTTGTCAGCATAAAGATAAATGTATTGTCATACATAAATTGGGTTTTTCCCCCACTTTGTTAATGAAAATAATGCCAGTATAACATATTCTGTGTGGTTCACATTTAGTTCCATCTTATCAGCAAACGTCAGGGCACTTCAGCTAAGTTTATGCAGTGGTCAACGTTTTGAAATTGGGGTTAGTTTCAGGCCAGAAGTCAGAGCCACAGCCTGGAAAGGTCACAAATACAATACCATTTGACAGTGACCCGCGAGTCACTTGCTAGGCCTCCGCACACCAGATTAAGCACACGAGCCACCATTTCAGCAGCCGTGGTTTACGCTAACCACACAATATACACATTCTTGTACATACATAGAAATTCATGTTGAAAGAAACAAGTTTAAAAACAAAACTGACTGACGCTCAACCCCACCAGGACATCACACCGAGTGATAAACACCAGATGCCATCATGCGGATGAGGGTAACCCGGGGACAGGTCTCAGAAACCTTGCTCAACCATTAGGTTATTGGGGCCTCTGACCACAGCAGGGGTGGGGCTTTGAAACAACAAAATTGCATCCCGTATCGGGATTGTTATAATTAGTAGTAACAAGCAAAAGTGATCATAGTAAGTATTTTGTCAAATGAAGGTGACACTTGTTTGATGGACTATAAATCTGATTAACTTGCTGACCCAATAAAATGAAATTAATGTTTGCTGGTATCATATCATATACTCTGCACCTCCTGTTCACAATGCTGATTACATTACTTAGAGCAGAGCAGGCAAGGACAAATTTATATTTTACAACAATGCATCTTCTCTATTTTGAGCTAGAGACTGACACGTTACGTCCCATTCGTCGACGTTTAGGGGAAGGGCTATTACTTGTCGATGCATCTTTCATGGTAGATGTTGGTGAGAATACACGAGTTTCTTCAGACTGCACTGAATGGAAGTGATCTAACATTGGTTTCACTTTGAACCAGATCTGGAGAGAAGGGAAAAAAACAAACATATCTGATCAAATTGTAATATATGTAGAAAGGATTAAACACAATTTCAATACAAAAACAAACGTTACAGTGATGTATTCACTGTATCATGATGACCAGAATCACAGATCAGTTCAATGTTTCTGTCTTGCCCGTCCAGGCCATCCAGGTGTTTATCTCTTTACCTTCCCCTTGCTCTCTTTCTGTCGATCTTGCCAGTTGTTTCAAAGTTGTTGAGTCCATTCCTTCTCATAATGTGTGTCTCCCCCCCCCCCCCCCCCCCAAATGTTTTGACTGTCTATGTTTAATTATTTAATAAGTTTACGACTTTCATCTATCTCTTTCAGGTGTGTTGTTTTTCCATCCTTCCATAATATTTGCATTCTTCTCAAAAACCACAACTCTGCCACTCTGTCTGATTATTGCATTATTGTTCTGTAAATGATGTCTGTTTCCTCCCTGTATGGGTCCTGGGTCTTGATTTTGTGAACAAAAAAAAGTTTGCTGCCTAACAAGCATGTCATAGAAGGCAACTAATTAGAGGTGTTTCCTCAGAAGTGTTGGAATATCCCTGTCTGAGAGGTGTGGAACTAATGGTCTGCCTACAAATGAACCAGATCTGCAAAATGGATGAACAATCAGAACTTTTGGCTGGAGTTCGAAGTTGGGGACCGCTAGTAAGAGGTGATTGATCACTACATATAATATACTTTATAGGGAGTTTAATGGGGTTCAAGAGAGTCTCTTATTGATCACTACATTTACTATGTGGAGTTATTGTGAATCTGTCACACAGATGGTTTCGACATTGGTATTGAGAGCCGAGCGATTAGTAGCAGTGGCAAATCACTGAACATAAATTTGCCTAGAAAAACTACAACCACCACAAAAATTGCTGGGGTTATTTTGCAAAATCATGTTAAAGACACACAACTAACTTTTTGTTAGATGGCAGTGGGTCTAATTAATGTTTGTATCAAAAATGTAAGATTCACATACCTCGGTACACTGTCTCAGAATGTCACCGTCGACTGTGAGGTAAACACTATGGTTTTCTAAAGCCAGCTGCACATTTGGCAGACTATACACCAATGTCTGGCATTCAAATGATATCAGTCTGCGAACCAGACTAAAGGTATACACAGCTGCGTTGCTTCCCGTGCTGTATGCTTGTCAAACATGGACTGTAAATAGACGTCAAGCAAAGAAGCTCAACCACTTCCATACAGCCTGAGGAAGAAACCGAACATCAAGTGGCAAGACAGGGTCACTGATACTGTCGTATTGGAGCTGGCATTTCTAGCCTCGATACCATCCTGATGCAGTCACGGATTTAATGGGCAGGTCACGTTGTCCACCTGCGACATCAACAGCTCCTAAAAAGTCTTGTTTGATGAGATACAAGAAGGCTGACGCTCTCTCAAATAGAGGGGGAAAGGGGGGGGGGGGAGAAAACGATTAAAGGACACGCTAAAGGCATCACTTAAAGCAGTGGCTTCCAACATTACTAATTCCACGACCCTTTAATACAGTTCCTTTATGTTGAGGCACCCCCCCCCCCCCCCCCTCCCCCATACACATTTTCTTCATAACTTCAATGAATATGTGTTTTTTCGATAGTTTTAGGCGACCCCTGTAAAAAGTTCGTTCGACCCCAAAAAAAAGGGTTTCGACCGGCAGGTTGAGAACCGCTGACTAAAGACCTTTAATATAAACCTTACTCGGGAGGCTGCTGCAGAAGACCCGGACTATATGGCAAACGTCTATCCGAAGAGGGGCAGTGACTTGCCAGGTATCCCAAAAAAGGGCAGCTGAACAGCGCAGTCTAGGTTAGAAAGACTCGATGATAGGCCCTTTCCCTACAGACAGACACTGTTCCCTGCCCTCACTGTCTTTGTGGGTCTATATTGGTCTTATAATTCGCCTCTGGTCTCTCAAACAATAACTATATTTTCATTATGGATGATACTATGTGAGAAGTTTAATTAGGCCTAGGAGTATGTCTCTCATTGATCACCACATGTACGCTGTAGAGAGTTTAAACACAATGCTATGTTTTTCCCCCCTAAAGGAATAACCACTCACCTTCTCTTCTTGGAGAAGTTTTGTAACTGTCAGAATGTCAGGTGACATGTACCGGTCTTTATCCCATGGCCTGTCAACATAAATAAGAATATGAACAGTTTCAAATTTCGGAGACATTAGCGAGTGCTTAATGTCAACACAGTTAACGCATCTGTGTTACGTTATTGCAGTTAAATGTCTAACCCAATCAGTGGTTGTATATTTATACCCTCTACAGTGCATGCTTAATTATTACAACTGTCTCATTCATCAAAGTGCTTAACTACCAGTTCCATAAATAAATATAAAAAAACTGGCAGTTTTCATGCATAAAAAAGATTTGTAACAAGCTTAGAATCTTACCATTTATTAGACTAAGAAGACCGTGGACAGATAATTTACAAGCAGCTTCGCATGTCGACCAAGCCTAAAATGGGTACCAGGATGCACGTCCTTGGGAAGTAAAGACGGCCGGCGTAAAGCTGATCACATTACCCACCTAATGTCGATCGGTCTGTTAAAAAAATGTCGGTGCTCTTCCCATTCCCGATGCGCCTAATGGCGTGAAAAGTTATCTTTACTTATACCTGCAAACACCCAAGAGTTGCCACATGAAAAGACAAAGCGACCACAGAAATGAACGGAGGCAGGTGATGTAGCAGTGTACCTAACGGGCTCGGAATGCCGAGAAAGAAGAAGAATGCCGATGTCGCAGTTTGTTTCTGTTAATTTAAAAAAAAAAAAGGGGGGGGGGGAGAATGTATGCATCAACACAAAATATCACTCACTGTATAACACTTGATAAATATAGACCCTGATTGGCAATCACCGAAGTAAAGGAAAACAAACGCAAAAAGACACGTTGACTACACAGTATGGATTGAAAGCTTGATTGTGCGTTCTTGTACACATATTTCCGACTGGCGTAGGCAATCATGCGCGCATATATGTGTACTGGGTAATGTGAGAGGATTGGGGGGGGGGGGAGGCGGCCCTAACAAGCATGTTGTAAAAGACAACTAATTAAGGGGGTGGGGGGGGGGGGGGGTTGTTTAAATAAGATGTGATGTTTCAAAAGATTCAAATATCACAGCTTAGCTGTAAAGCAACACACAGTGCATCAACCCCCTTTTAGAAGAACGCTTTTTGTCCTCAAGGCGAAAGAGAATCTGTATTGCCGTCGACCTCACTGTCTTTAACTGCATGAAGATTATATCAATAAATGAACTAGAAAGCCAAGAGACTACAGAGATTTTGAATTGGTGAAGCCAATATAAAGTATTCAAAGTATTCCTTTGGGAACAAGCAACCGAATCAGTAGAGAAAGAAGTTTATTATGGCCTGGAGAGAATGAGGCACCTGGGTGTAACCAGAGGGTCTGGCCGGCTGACTACACTCATAGGAAAGGCAAGACAGACATTTAACCAGATTGTGACCGGTACCATCAGTATTGAAACTCTGCGCTGGCTGCTGAAGATGAGGATGGAGCATGCATGGGAATGCTCCGAGTGCTGTGATGCCAATTCTTGACTTAACTCAACTCAAGTATTCAAAGTTGTTGAATTGACATATAGTGTAGGTATGGATGTGTGTCATAGACTCTTTCTCAGTTTTTGAAGAAGACAAATCTGAACCTTTGAACTGAAATGCTAAAGAAAAATTCTTAGAATACCCTAGACCAGGGTTTCCCAAACTTTTCTTAGTAGCGATACCTTTTTTCTATTAAAATGTTTCCACGGCGCCCTACCCTAAGTAAAAGTATGACCATTCGTATGTAAAAGATTTTAAAAAAGCGTGTATCTTCCAATATTTTGCGGTGCCCCTGTGAAGAGGTCGCGGCTCACCATGGAACCGCGGCGCACAGTTTGGAAATCACTGTCCTAGATGGAAAACGCCGACATCCTACATGGTCTAAACGTCGAAAAAAATTTGGCTCAAACATTCTGTCTCGAAAGCTGAGGTATTTTGGCCACGTTAAGTGTTATGGCTTGTAGAGAACGGTGATGGGGGTGTAGTTTCTGGAAGACGAAGCATTGGCCCACCTCTGCGAATGTGGATACAATACATCGAAGATGCACTGGCCATGAAAGCACGTAGGGCTGGTGAAATAGCTAGAGGACGAGAGACTTTCAGACTTGCCGTGAAGAGAGTGGTGTTATGCAAAGGACCTACTAAATGACGACGATGTATATCGACAATAGCTATGTGCACGACTGAAGGCATACTAATGATAATATTAATAATGTCAAACTTCAGTTTGTCCCCTTAACAGCTTAGCAAGTTGGGTAAATTGTTTGTGATTGCCTGTGCTCTTTATACATTTTACCAGTATTAAAAAAAAACACACACATTTAAAGCTTACCTGACAACTTCTCTGACCAACTTGTACACTTCCTCAAGCGGGGCTGTTGTCTTCAGAGGTCGAAGAAACTCCATGGCCTGGCAAGCGGCTAGAAGCTCTATAGCAATGACTGTTAAAGAAAGATAATGCAATTGTTACCTGACCTTTTTTATTTCCGACATACTATTTAAAGAAAAAGCAAAGGTCACCCCACCAAGACCTACACTACTTCAGTCTCGTTTTCTACTCACTGACGAATATAACAAACGAAAGGATCAATTTTAAAAACGAATTAGGAAAATAATATGGCACATTCTAGTTTTGAGAAATTAGAATTTCATATACTAGAAAGAATTAGCTTTCATGGGGTCTGGCATTTCGTGGACTTTAGTATGTGTTATATTGATGTCTGCGTTCCGACGTCGGACGCAATTTGTTGTTGCTCTAAAACCCCAGGAGCCGTAATACAACCTAAACCTATGGGTTAAACGGGTTTTCTGGGACCTATCCCTGGGTGATCCTCATCCGAATGGTGGCACTTTGTGTCTCCGGGTGTTTATCACTCAGTGTGATGTCCTGGTAGGATTGAACGTCAGTTAGATAAATAGATGTTCGGATTTGTGACAAAATTAAATTTGAATGATGTGTTTAGAATTAATTGCAGATGATGATTCTTGTTGCGTCAATGTTGACTAGTTCTGGATAACTATGATTAAATTATACACACTCTTCAGAATGAGTTACAGAAGAGGACTGATGTCTACATAGAATGAGTTACAGAAGAGAACTGATGTCTGCATAGAATGAGTTACAGAAGAGGACTAATGTCTACATAGAATGAGTTACAGAAGAGGACTGATGTCTACACAGAATGAGTTACAGAAGAGGACTGATGTCTGCATAGAATACAACTTGGGATTGTCATCATCCCAAATATAACCAAGCTAGAAGCTGCTCACATTTATCCTGTTGCAGAACAACTTGCAACCATTTACAATGTCGGCAAGGAGGAGCTTTGGTGAACTATATATCCATTTTAACAGCTACCTGTTATCTATGAGAAGAAGATGATGAGAAGAAGTGTGACTTCCAGGGCCTCATTGTGGGGGAGAAAAGGGAAGGGGGACAATAATTGACCCACTGCCTCCCCAACGAGTATGTCGTTGGATTCGACTAACTGGGGAAGTCAGAGTGCATCTGCATACAAATTTGTCAGATTCGTAAAACGGGTGTGTACGCAACACTCACGTTCTAGAACTTGACAAACAGCGAGAACTTTCCGGTAATCGCAAAAAAGATGAAGCAGAAGATCTCTACCATTTCTCTGTGATGTTGGTCTTAAAGAACATTAATTATGCCTACCCAAATGTGCACTCTGCACTCATGATTTACCACTGCAGTGTAGCAGCAAACTGATCTGCTGAAAGGTCATTTTCAGTTTTAAAACGGACTGATTATTATCTCTGGACCTCGCAGAATCAAAACAACTGGTCAGTCTTGGAGTGTTCACTATACAATCAGACTGTCTCTTTTTTGTGAAAATGGTAAATGGATTTGCAAATGCAAATTGTAAGAAGACAACCATTTCTCAAAGTTTCTCAAGTTTTGTAAAATGATTATTAAATTGTAGTATTTCTAATATATACTTTTAACTGTGGCTGTAATGATTCTTGTGTGTGTGTGTGTGTTTACTATATGTGCAATTCTCCACCCCCCCTCCCCCCCCCAACAACAAATAAACAAGACTGCGCATTTGTGTTATCAGTTGTGCACACAATAAAGTGTGTAAATGAAGAATAGTTGTGCTGAAGTTTTGCTCATGCAAGAGAGGCGTAAAATAAATGACTGCACAGGGACACCATACACCCTAAATACGGCCCTGCCCTACACACACACGCGCGCGCGCGCATGCACACACAGAGAGAGAGAGAGAGTTATAATCTCTTACATTTGTAAAGAAAATTGTAAACACACCGGCCGAAGTGTCACTAACCTTGCTCTACATGCTCCACCACAGTTAGCGCCTTTCTGGCGGAGAAACCACCCATAGACACGTGATCTTCCGTGCCACCACTGGTAGTCAGCGAGTCCACGGAGGAAGGATGGCATAGTACTTTATTCTCAGACACTGTTTAAAAAAAAAAAAAAACAGCTTTAGTTAGTTTAAGTCTACGTGAACTCAAATGAGCATATATTACATCGTCTGACAAGGTTACATCCTACAGACAGTCAAATCTTTCCCGTGTCATCTTAAATTTATTACATACCAACTTGAGTTGGTTAAAACATGACCGGAGACACATACCTTTTCCTACACGTGCTTTCTCAGTGAGCATGCCCACGAAGATGCAGAAGGACTGGATCTGAAGACTGTGGCTGGAGGCTCTAAAGCGTCAGGGCTGACACATATCAGTTTTATATTTGTGCCAAGGCACGCGGGTGCAGGGAAATGAGCAAGCTGATTGGCTTGCAGATAAAGCTTTTGTGGACTGCGGACGAGCCAGGGACCATGCTGATATTCTGAATGCTCTACGAGAAGTAAAACATTTGTCAGAACCAAGTGATGATTGTAAATCTACAACACTGACCAGACTGCAAGAACAACATGTTAAAGGGGTGTAGCCAGACAAGAGCACTATGCAGGAAGCCAAAGAAGACTTAGAAACCAACACAGAACTAGTGTCGAGAGCCGCTACACGCTGCGGGATTTACAAAGGAGGAGATCCAAACACTTAAGGACTGAATGGTTCTATGTGCAAAGATATCCGTGTTATTGATGTGTGGATGGATGGATGGGTGTGTGGATGGATGGATGGCTGGATGGATGGATGGCTAGACGGATGGATGGCTGAATAGATGGAATGCTTGCTTGATGGATGAATGGCTTGATGGATTCACCCATCCATCCATAATACGGATATCAAGCACCTATACCTACTCGAGTATTGGTCAAGATTGGGAGGAGTTAACGCTTCATTGGTAGAAAAACACGAGAGACAGAAACGGTTTGTGATTTATAGTATATATATATATATATTTAGAGAGAGAGAGAGAGAGAGAGAGAGAGAGAGAGAGAGAGAGAGACGAAGAGCAGGAGAGAGAGAAGAGACGGAAACGGTTTGTGATTTATAGTATATATACATATATTTAGAGAGAGAGAGAGAGAGAGAGAGAGAGAGAGAGAAACGAAGAGCAGGAGAGAGAGAAGAGACGGAAAAGACGGAACGAGAGAGAAAGAAAGAGAGATAGAAAACAGCAAAGAGGATACAGAAATGTAAAGTAAATCTCTGTTGTCAACCTGTTGAACTTACTAATAAGATGTACAAAACATAAAAAACAAACCTAAAGCAGCAGCAGTGCAGTGTGCTATCATAAAACCGGAATTCAGGCCTCCATTATTAGTTAGAAAAGCTGGAAGTTCACTCAGAGCTGGAGTAAATAAGCATAACATTCAGAATAATAATACGAGTAAATTAATATTATTAATAATGGTGGTGGTGGTTTGTGTGTATGTATGTATGCGTGTGTGGTAGCAGTGTGTGTGTGATGGTAGCAGCAACAATAGTACGACGCTCAAAGTTGTTGTTGTAATGATGGAGTTTCTGGAAGAGGTATTTCTGTATCATAGTAATTATTTTAGTTATAAATCCAAGAATAGGTTAGTTGCGTATCCTTTACAGGACGTTACAGAACCAAATAGGCAGATTTACGTCCAGTAGTTTGCCATTGCTTCTCTGACGGTCGGCTTCTTTGATAACACTGTCGAAACCAACGTAAGGCGCATGGCCCGCAGCTGGGATCGAACCCGGCATCCCGGAATTACGAAGCGTTCGCATCGACTTAGCTACAGAGCCGACAAATCCAAGAATACTTCGGGTAATTTGACAGGTATGATATTAATATTATTTTCTATAATAGTAACAGTTATTAAAATGCTGCAAATATAGTTCTTTATTTATATAGATGTAATATAATTCTTTTGAAAGTCATAATTTTCTCACTGTTTGCAAATTGTCACCGAGTGTCTTTAAAAAAAAAAAATACTAATTGTTCATACCCGGGTTTACCAATCGTTCGATCCTCCTTTCGCTCATACTGGCCAGTTCGTGAATTCCAATTGCCAGATAGTCGAGCACCTGTTGCAGGTCCAACAGTTCACCCAGCGTTGTGGAAAACATGGGAAGACAAAAAATGTTTTAGAAAAATGACAGTCGTAAAATCACGCTAAAAGGGATATTATAAACAGCAAATAGACAAACGAATAAACAAATCATGCCAGATCTGTTAAAAGTCTCGATAACTGTTGCAAATTCCATACGCAGACATTAGATTGAGTTATTGCAGAACTCTGCAATGCGTGGAGTTACCTTCACCTTTGTCCTGCGGGTGTCGATGTTAAGTGAAGAACTGAAGATGGTCTGTTCGGCCTAAGCTGTAATTGGCCGTCCTATAGATCGCGTCAACATTGCCCTCGGAGAGATAAGACGATCGAAATATTTCAGGAGCAGCGCCTCCACATAGCTGATAACAATGTGAGAATTAGGAGTAACGATCGGCACATCCAGCCACATAGGTACACAAGACGTATAAGAAGACCTAACTACTAGAATAGGACCTAATTATACTTCCCGTCCTTTTAAGGATGAAATTTTTCGTTGTTTGAAGCCCTACTCTGGCTCTTGCCAGGGGCCGCAATATAGCCCAGCCATAAATATGGCCAAAAGGCTGTACGCGGTTTTCTGGGACCTCTCCCCGGTGATCCTCGCCCGCATGGTGGCATATTGTGTCATCAGGTGTTTATCGCTTGTGTGATGTCCTGGCGGGGTAGAAAGTCAGTCAGTTAGACAGAATAGGAACAGCACTATTATTCCAACTCATAACACACCCAGTAAAGGTAATCACATGGAACGAAATGCTACTGAGCAAGTATTAAGTTGAAGTGCGTCGCGCATACACGTTCAAAACTATACTCAACCGGGCGACCAGATTCCATCTTTTTTGCTCGTCTTTGCAAGTTAATCTTTAGTACGTATTTGCCCGGCTAATATCAAGAGTGGTAGAATAGCTGCTATAATTTCTCTGGAGGGCAAGTTACTTTATGTTAAAGCAGTTGTAATGAAAACTCTGGGGAAGAAGGTGGATAGTTCAAAAGAACCGGCAGAGTATTTATACTTATAGAGACTGATCCTGCTGGGAGTGAACATTTGGACGATTTTTATAAAAGACAGGCTGACTTTTATTCAGGCTGCAACGGGCACTATCAAGATGGGGGAATTCATCGTTGTCTACTAGGGAAAGGAACGACGCACGTGGGAAATATCGTGAGCACCACGATGCCAGTTCTTGATTCATCACTTTCTTCATTGACCATTAATAGCTGACCACACCAGGAGTAGGCTATTCTCATCAGAAACAATATAGAGGGGCATATGGTGGACATGTCCAGGCGAAGTCTTCTATTACAGGCTACAGTGCCACACGACCCCAATTGCTAGCAAATGTATACGCGTGCAACGCTAAAATTAGCATAGCTAAACAGCAAAGTCTTCAAGGTTGAAGCAGAGAAAAATATAGCTTTTATAAAGGCTATTTCAAAATGAAAAGTCAGTAACTGGGACATTTCCACAGACATACACACACATATATACACAACCAGGAAGAAGATTCTAAGTAGGCCACAGTGGACATAGACACAATAATTACAGAAACACCAGCATGGCTTATCGACCAGCGTGGACACTAAAAAGACATGCCGCCAAAACTGGCAAAAAATGCAACGAATTCAAATGACTGGGCATCGTATCTAATATTAAAACTTCACTGAGTCACTTAGTATGCACGTAGCTGGAAATTCTTTGGTACCTAGCTATACCAGTGGCTTTGTTATAACAATGGTATCCTTTATGACACTGTTGGTTGTAACAGCAAATCTCCTGTATGGGTTTCCTGTTTGCGCTTACAGAGAACGCCCATGTCCAACGCTTGCCCCGGGTGACTGACCCATCCATATAAACCACAGAGTCGTCTACATCTGTGCTCAAATCAACCAGCTTTCTGACTACAATGCCCATTGTGCCAGAAATATGTTCGCTGCAGCACAGCATGTCATAATTGTTCAACCCAAGTTGAGCTAACGAGGAGAAGCTCAGCTCAGTAGTACGAACTCTGTTGCGAGAGCGAGAATCCTTGGTTGCCATGTTACCATAGACTGGCAGTAAGTGTCGATGTCCCTGTTGCGGCTATGCTGGCCAGCATGTCGTGCATCAGACGCATATACACAATAATGACACTGTGTACAACGTACACACTGCACTTTTCGAATGCCCTCAGGTATCCAGCAGCGAAATATATAGTCGTCATAAGCAACAACAGGGTCTCAGAACCATCACATAACTGTACGCAACTATACCGGAAAACGGACATCAAAATGATATATTTTGAAAATGTTAATGGCTGTGCACAAAATAAAAATAAAAAATAAAAAATCAATAAATAACACCATCCTAATCAAAATATAAATAAGAGAGGATTGTAAAGTCCTTATGGTCGAAAACTGCTTTAAACCACTTGCTTCAAGACGAGGACGAGGGAGGAGGAGGAAGAGGACGAAAAAGAATAGGAGAAGAAGAAGAAGAAAAGGCAGATTCCGTTAGTCGTTCACTTACCTTTGCTGGGTATTCACCGTGGAAATTGCCTGCAGAAACAATTTCACCCATTTCTGGAAACACCATCTAAGAACATTAAGGAATCGTCGGTGATGCTGTGCGTTTAGTGTGAAACTGTGCGTGTGTGTGCGCGCGCGTGTGTGTGTGCGTGTGTGCTGACATTAAAATACGAGATGCCAATCCACAAAAGAACCTCTCTACTTAATTATTGATGTATAATAAGACTTTACAAATAAACAGTGCTCATCATCATATCGCCCTAACTGCGTTTCCACAATAAAGAAATAAATAATGCTAAACCTATTTCACATATTTAAATAGTTCACATAACGATAATTTAAAAAAGTTTTAAGGTAGCAGGATATTGTCGTGGATTTCAATATAATGAATGACAATGTATGCCATACATGCATACTGAATTAAAATACGTGTAGTACAATAGAGTATTGTGAATTTGTAGAATATATCATATTAGTCAAAGATACAGGGTTGTCTGTGGCGCTGTTGATTTCTGTGGTTATGATTGTACGGACAAAACTGATTGTGTCGTTGACAATTCCATGAACCTGCAGAGGAAACAAAGAAAACATTATTACTTTTTGCTCTAAATAATGGCACACATTTTCACATTTAAGAGATGGCATGTGATAAAACCTCTCTCTGTCTCTATCTCTCTCTGTCTCTCTCTCTCTCTCTCTCTCTCTCTTTCTCTCTCTCTCTCTCTCTCTCTCCTATCCAGGTGTTGTGATTGTCAGTACAGAAGACCGTGTGTTGAAAGGCAAAAGACGTGTACGGGGGTTCATTGGAAAAACAAATGGACATCCCTTAGTGCAACAAGGTCTAGTATATCCCACAACAGCTAATTTGAAAATGGAGGTGGTGACAGTCACAGCAGCTTTCCAGTGTTGCCACTTTGGATGTTTTACATCTAGATTTAGATGTTTTTCCTTGCATTTAGATGGCGTTTTTGACGTTTAGATGGTAGATGTTTTTTCATTTGGAGAGAATTTATCAAATCTAACCTAAAAAAAAGATGAAATTTGACCTCTTAAATGCTATCTTGACAATAAAATTCGGCCTGATAAGAGTAGGAAAAAGCTGTTCCACTTATCAGCTCCCTGATTGGGTATTAAAAGAAACTGGAACAGCTAAAGCATACCAGAGTCATTTTGGATCTGAAGCTTCAAATTCATCATCCAAGCTAAGTTTACTTTGTGGATCTTGTGAGGGAGACTTCAGTAAAGATGAGGACATGATTCTATAAGGTAAGTCATATTATTGCTATGTAATTTGTGACTCTTTCCGTTTGGATGTTTTTTTTTCTGGATGTTTTTCACGCAAATTAAGATGTTTTAAGATATTTTTTGGACTCAGTTTTGGATGTTTTTTGTCAAAGAAAAGTGGCAACACTGCAGCTTTCTGTGGGCTTGAGAAGCTATTTCACATGCATGTGATTGTAACAGCCTTACAAAGAATGATGAGAAAGTGGAGAAAAGGCAAGCCCAGTGCTGACTGGCAAGTATCGCTTTAGACGTCCCAGGTGGTTAGCGTCCTTTAGATCTTTTCTCCGAAGTATGCAGATGTGTTGGGAAGGCGCGCCCATACACATGCATTCGCAGACACGTTCGCGCGCGCGCGCACACACACACACACAGAAAGACACACAATGCTGACCTTAAAAAAAAAATCACTTTCTGGTTGACAACAGCAGCGATTAAATATTCTGCCTTAAATGGATACATGTCTATATCTTTATTTTGCACGTTACTACGAGTATCTAAGCGTAACCGTCGTTTTAAATACATCCATTGTATGTATCAGTTTTAAAATATGTGTGTTTAAATCATCTCTCATTTTGCGAAGGCTTGCGAGAACCTTTCCTCTGGATAATTGCAACACTTGTGTACGGAGAAGGAGATACTGGTGGTATGAGTTGATTCTTTCCCAAAGTCCCGGGTAAAGTCTGGAGTTCATAGCTCGACTACGAAGTTCATTAATGATCCTCACCGTCTCATTCATTACTCAGTTAAGTTCAGAGGAAAGATATTTTACAGTGAGGTGCTCCAAACGGATCATACAGTGAGTGAGGGGGAGACCTTCTGAGTGCCCGACTTCCTGTATGGTGAAAAAAAAAAAAAAACGACCAAGGGCATTTAATGTCTTTGATTAGTAATCAAGATCAAAATATATAAAACGCCGACAGCATCAATTGTTTTATGTGGCTCTGAAACTTGGAGCACAACTAAAAGAGATGAAGATTTACTGCAAATTTTCGAATACAGTCAAACGACGAAAATTTTGGACTAAGTGCACACAGTTGGGAATTGGGAGTGAGAATCAAATACTAAATTTATAAGTTTAAATCTCCATTGTTTACTGGAATGATGAGGTCTTATAGACTGATATGGCTGGAGCATATTGACAGAAAGGTAGGTGACAGAGGAGATGTAACAACTGTATACACAAGGGAGACGAATTGTCGTTGACCACGAAGCAGGTTAAGATGATGATGGAGAGATAATAATATGCAGGCAGACCTGCAAACACTTGGTGTCATCAACTGGAAAGATGGCTAATCACCCAGATGAATAGAGGCCAGTGATATCTGCAGCAATGAATCTCAAGGGCTCAGAACGCTGAAGAAGAAGAAGAAGAAGAAAAAGAAGAAGAAGAAGAAGAAGAAGAAGAAGAAGAAGAAGAAGAAGAAGAAGAAGAAGAAGAAGAAGAAGAAGAAGAAGAAGAAGAAGAAGAAGAGGAAGAAGAGGAAGAAAAAGAAGAAGAAGATTTTACATAACTCAAGTACACACCTGTGGGCAACATCTTAGAGTGTAAGCATCTTGAACTCTATTGCAGAATCTATGACTTTCTGTGGATTTAAGAACCATAATTTAAGAAACATTTGGTAACAAACATAAACAAAATTCAAAGATAACATTTAACTGAAGCGCCATCTGGCTTCAGGACACTTGACAGTAATACAGTAGGAAATACTGTAACTGGTTAAATCGGTTAATAATATCGTAACCACGTAGTGTTCCCACATACTGATACAGAAGTCAATAAAAACAAAATCAGTATTCGCATTTCAAGGAGTCAACTACTGTCGTCCCCATGTGGGATGCAATTTGTCGTTATTCTGAAGCCCCCCCCCCCCCCCCCCCCCCATGGCTTTTGCCGGGGGCCCTAAATATAGCCGGACCCTAAGTATGGTCTCACGGTTGTACGGGGTTTCCGGGATCTCTTCACTAGTGATCCTTATCAGCATGCTGGCGCCTTGTGTAAAACAGAAGGCGAATATGTTGGTAATACAGAGTGATGAACCAAAAATAATAAGGATGCATCGGTTAGGGAGGAATTTCAGATTCAACTTCAAGATATTATAAATAATGAAAGGAAGGGCAATATGAAAATTTTGATGGGTAACCTGAATGTTGAGGTAGGATCAGATAACACAGGATATGAAGAGAGTATGGGAAGTCATGGATTAGGAGTAATGAATGGAAATGGAGAGTTATTCACCATTTTTTTATCTAGGAAACCAGCATGTTATTGGTGGAAGCATTTTCTCACATAAAAGAATATACAAGGCAACATGGGAATCACCAGACCATAAGACAATCAATCAAATAAGCACATATGTATAAACAAAAGGTATAGATCATCCCTTTATGATGTTAGGCTTTCAGAGGTACCGATGTATTTACTGACCACTTTCTATTGGTCAGTAAAATCAAGTTGAAACTTGAAAGATATTTAACATTTTATAATCATAGAAACCAATATAATGTAGGTTATCTCAGGGATAAAGAAGTTGAGAAACAGTTTTCAGTGACAGTCTCTAATAAGTACCAGGTGTTGCAGCAGTTAGCTGAAGATTTATGCACTGAAGTCTGCTGGGAGAAGATCAAGGAAATTTGAAATGAATGTTGTGTAGAAGTCTTTGGTAAGAAAGATCGGAAACATAAAGCGTGGATAACACCAGAAAAAAGAAGGCATGATTTAAACAATAGCAAAACTAGAGCTGCTAGAGCTAAGGAAAAATTCCCAGAAACTAATAAGGAAGTTAGGAGACGAATAAGGGCAGATAAAAGGACATATTTAGATGACTGAGCAAAAGAAGTGGAGACAGCAGCAGCAAAAAGAAACCCCAGTAACAAGGAAATTAGTAAGTAAAAATAGGCAGACGACTGGATCAATCAAAAATAGTCAAGAAATGGGACTCACCAACACTAAAGATCAAATTTACAAATGGGCTGAATATTCTTAAGTACTTTTAAATAGACCAGGCCTAGAGGTTTCTCCAGATATCCAGCTTTTAGAAATGGAACTGGATATCAACTGTGAGATACCATCCAAAGAGGAAATTAGAAAAGCTATCAATGGTATCCCAGCCGAAGTTATTAAGACCAGTTAAACACATCAACGGGATTGCTACATAGATTATTTAGTAAAGTCTGGGAGACCGATGAAATACCAGCAGATTGGAGAGAAGGATATCTTGTAAAACTGCCCCCCCCCCCCTAAAAAACGATGATCTACAGGAGTTTGACAACTACAGAAGAATTAAGTTGCTATCAATTCATTAAAAAAATATTAAGTAGGATTATTTTGGACAGACTAAAAGATGCTATAGATAAAAGTCTAAGAGATGAACAAGTTTTTGGGCAAACAGATCCTGTACTTACCAGACAGCCACATAAATATAATAACAGAGCAAAGCGTTAAATTTAATTAACCACTTTACTTTGGATTCGTAGACTTTAAAAAACTGTTGACAGCATTGATAAGGAATCTGTCTGGGAAAAAATGGGAGCCTATGGAATATCATAGAAAATAGTCAACTTAGTAAATTCAGAATGTAAAGAAATGAAATATAGAGTTCCTCATGGGGAATATCTAATAGATACATTAGAAATTTTAAAAAAAACAGATGTGCTTCAGTGATGTCTTTTGTTGCCTCTCCTATTTTTAATGGCTATAGACTGGATTATGAAGACAGCAACTACTAACACCAAGAATGGAATTCAGTGAACTCCTACAAAACAGACTGATGATCTTACTTCGCTGACATTTCTCTTCTGTCTCACTCACGGAATCAGATCAAGATACATTAAATATACTTGACGCGAAATCACAGCAGCTTGGTCTGAAAATCCACAAGGAAAAGACAAAGATAATGACAATAAGTCAGGTAAATAGTAATTTGGTTTCTCTTAATGGTACCCCACTTCAAGACGTAAGGTCGCACACCTATTTGGTCAGTCATGTAGATAAAGATGGGGGAACTGAAAGACAAATACCTCTAAGGATACCAAAGTTTGATAAATTAAACATACCTGACACTTCACTTGGGTAGGTTTCCGAGTGCAGTAAGGCACGAATGCGACTAGCCACTTGAATTTGACCCTTATGCGGACGAACCTGGTGTATTTCTGTCATAAGTATACATAAGTATGTGTTAGTCATTCCAACATTGTTGGAGGGTGGGGGTACAGGGGCAATCAACATAATCACGTACGTTATCAGCCTCACCTTCCTTTAAAAAAATATATATTTACATCAACTTTCTTCCCTGCTTTTAATTTTATTTTTACTTATTTCTGACTCTGTATTTTTCCTTCTCAATCTTCGGCGTCTTCTCTTCCTACACTCCATGTATCCATCTATTTTTTCACCGCGGCAGGAAAATGTTGCAGCAGCAACAACAACAACAAATGCCACACAGTTCCGTATAAATGTTGAGCTGAACACACACACACACACACACACACACACACACACACACACATACTCATAAAGAAAGAGGAGGTGAGGAATGTGATTGAGCTGTGAAGCCAACACACTGGCATACAATATAGCTAAATACGTGTTCTGCTGATGAAGGCTATCGCTGTAACGTCCCTTGTTTATCTACGGTAATTGGTTCTGTAAAGCTTACGTATACTTTATGTTTTTCCTATCTGTTTCTAACCTTTATTTCCTATCTGTTTGAGGTAAATAGTTGCAATTACTAAGAACAACTAGAAAACAGTTAATAGTTTCTTTCTTCTTCGCATTCATGTGGAAAGTTCTGGTTGTTGTCTACTTCTGGTCTTGTTCCAAAACCTCAGTTGTGTGTGAATATCCATTTTTACAGATTGTGTTTTTTAAAGGCAGACTGTTAATTCCTTGCCGCCCAGCCAGATATACTCTCACTTCAATGGAGAAACATTTAATTCATCACCTTTTACGCTTGTTATGGAACGGTAGGTTTTAATTTTTTTTCTTTAAAAAATGTGGCTCCATTACCCCAGCGTGGAAGTTAAAAGTTATTAGCGTGAAGAAAAAAGTTACCAACTTACTGCTGTCAAACGCCCTTGTTGAACCTTTCAAGACTTCAAGTGTGAAAGCAGCCACAATATCGGCCTGTCTTGCTATTGACTCTGCTCGCTCCAAAGCTGTGCGTCAAATATATGTGATGTTGTTATAATTCTTTATATTAGACGCACGCACACCCACATGCACATACATATACAGACAGACAGACAGACAGACAGACAGACAGACAGACAGACAGACAGACAGACAGACAGACAGACAGACAGACAGACAGACAGACAGACAGACAGACAGACAGACAGACAGACAGACAGACAGACAGACAGACAGACAGACAGACAGACAGACAGACAGACAGACAGACAGACAGACAGACAGACAGACAGACAGACAGACATGTGAGTATGTGTGTATGTATGTGTGTATGTGTGTGTATGAATTTATATACGTATGCATGAAACATTTAAATATATATTCTAAAAATGGCATCCATTATCCATTCTTATTCGGGCACTCTGACAACCGTCAAATGTTGATAAGTACGGTGGACTCAAACATGTTAGTATGAACATACCTTCACAGCCCAAAGAAGCAATCAGTTGTGTTCCATTTATCAGTGCAATCCCCTGTAAAATTGTTATTTACAAAAAAGTTATTAAACTATTTACAGTGTGTTTTCTCTAGAATCTTCTTATGAGAATTAGGTTTTTGTTTTACCACTCATTACTTCATACAATTAAATATTGATGCAAAAACAATTACTTAAAACGGCATTAATTGACATCTACAGTTAATTGCTTATTCTTTACATAACGTTACAGAACCAACCTTAGCATTTTTTGGCTGTTGTGGTTTTTCTGGGCCAATTTACGTCCAGTAGTTGGCCATTTGCAGGGCACTCACTTACCCTAGCAATCGAAAAGGTTGCTGAAGGCTGAGGACGTGGTCTAAAGCCATGTGGATGTGGAAAGCAACGGGAAACTACCACATTACTATCTCAAGAAACTCATCATGGAAGCCAAAAATGAAACTCAAAGATCTGATGGTGAGGCCCCCAGGCCAGGCAGATCACAAACGCGAACTGGGGAAGAGAACGATGGCAGAGCTAGTAAGGGTAGTTGTGATGACGGCCTTAAGCCCGGCGGTCTTTTTAGATGACACAGTCCTCCTTTCGAACAGCGTAAAGGGAATCGACAATTTAATATTGTCTGTCCAAAAGCACAGTGAAGATCAAAATCTGTTCTTGAATTTAAAGAAAACGAAAATAATGTCCACAGATTAAACTGGCTGTCACCCAAAAATAACAATAAATAATGAAGAAATTGAAAATGTCACAAACTTTGAATATCTAGGATCTATAATAAACAGCAATGGAGACTGTTCAACAGAAATTAAAAGGAGGGTGGCCTTTGCAATGCAAAGACTGAACAGCCTTAAAAGTCTATGGTTAAGCACCAGCAAGAAGATAAAAATTAGAATTTTGAGAGCATGCATCTTCCCTGTGGCTACATACGGGTGTGAGTCGTGGACTATCTCTCAGTCCGTAAGATAGAGGATAGGGGCTTTTGAGCTGAAATGCTATAGAAAGATTCTCAGAATATCTTGGACAAAGAAGAGAAGAAATATTTACATCTTAAAAGATCTGAACATCAAGAAAGATTGGCTAATAAACAGCATCCTTTCTCGGAAGCTGAAATATTTTGGTCATATCAAGCGCCACAACGGATTGGAAAAAACTATAGCAGAAGGCATGGTACCAGGAAGGAGGGGCAGGGGCCGACCAACACGAAGATGGGCACAGGATATAAGTGACTCCTTGAGTATGTAAATACATGAGGCAGGAGAACTGGCTAGAGTCCGAGTTTCTTTCAGGCAGACTGTGATGAGAGCGACGTTCTGCAAAGGACCTGCTACATGATGATGATGATGAGTTTGCCATTGCTTTCTGGACGATCGACTTCTCGATACCACTGTCGAAACCAAGGCAAGGCCCGAATCCTACACCACGGCATTACGAAGCGCGTTCGCACGCCTAAGCCAGAGACGCCGACTAATAGACACCACAAAAGAAGAAGAAAATCATTTATTAATGCAGGATGTCTGACTGACTTTCTACCCCACTAGGACATCACACAAGCGATAAACACCCAATGACACAAAGTGCCACCATGCGGATGAGGATCGCCGTGGAGAGGTCCAAGAAACCGCGTTCAGACATTTGGCCATATTTATGGCCTGCCTATATTGCGGCCCCCGGCAAAAGCCAGGGTGGAGCTTCAAATAAAAAATTTCATCCTGAAAAGGACGATAGAGATAAGCAGGATGTTTTTAAATGTCTCACCAGGAGGAACACACCTGGTATAATTTTTTAAGACACATTCATCTCCCTTTGGTCAAGCCTGGCATTCAGCTCTCACCTGGGGCTCTTTGTGGCTGCCAGCATGCGTCAGCGCACCCCCACCCCTTTTTCAGGTTTAGACGACTGATCAACATCATGGCACAAGGGTAGTAACCCATAAGTGTTCCGTTCTACTTCTGACTCAATCCCGAGTCTAAAGAATCACAGCGCAAAGCACTAACTCCGTAGCACCGACGAGGATCCTGAAATACTTTAAGTAGATTTTTAACTTCAAATTCTTGCTTGGGCAGCGCCTTTAGGCAACTATTTTTGATTTCCAGATGCCAAATGATTGTTTGCATGCGCAGCAATACACGGGCGTCCGATCTTACTAGCCAGAGACAAGGGGAAATTACTAGAAGTCTACGTGAAAAATGTCCGGCCTTCATCTGTGCTTGAATCCGGGAACTCGAGCACCCGAGGTGGACGCCATGCCTCGAGACCACGCAGCCCCCTATCCCCCCTTTCAACACAACACACACATATACACCCAGGACACACACACACACACACACACACACACACCAGGCAACGGCTTTGGCAGGCCGGCTAAACCAGGTGAGGTTAGCCGAATAGTTTATAGCCTTCGGTGAGTCAGGATCTGTCCTTTTCAAGCATGAAAGACTGGACTCGGTTGAATGTGAGGATGAAATTAATATTTGGTTCCACGGACCTGACAGCGAATACCAGCAGCGCACGGTGAAGCAGGTAGAACACCCTGATCATCCATTGCACCGGTCTTCATCTCCAGCCGCCTCGACGTGTCCAGCCAATGAATCCAGATGGACACAGGCGGGAGTTAATATCGGCGGTATTGCGTCACTCTTTCTCACTTTAAACTGATCTATTGCGCAAGTCACTTGTTCTTACAGTTTCTTAACGGACAAGGGGATGATTGGCCTTCATCACTTGTGATGGACGAATAAGAACGACAACAAAAGACACCTTGAATAACTGCTGCATAAATTACCTACCTCTTTTGGTTTCAGCTTGATGGGCGTTAGATTATGTGACTCCAGGACCTGCAATAAGTTTCGATGAAAAGAAATTGATGTTCGTACAGGATAATAATAATAATAACAATAATAATATTATTATTATTAATGATAATAAATGTCAAAATGAACATGTAAGGAATAATTTCACTATTGGTGTAGAGAAGATACGAACGACCATTTTTACAGTACCAGGTACACAGTATATACAATGTTTCAAAGTGAGTAAGTGAGAGAGAAAGAGAGAGAGAGAGAGAGAGAGAGAGAGAGAGAGAGAGAGAGAGAGAGTCCGGCAAATTTAAACACCTGGCACTATGTTAAAAGCCATACCAGTGGCAACAGCTGAAGATAAACCAGCAAGATGTAGAATTTCTTTACAATTATCGGACGTTTGAAAAGAAAAACGAATTTGTTGTTAGTTAGCGACTGAATGCTGCAAGAGCGGCTGGCCGAACAGTTAAGAACGCTGGACTCTCAGGCGGTACACCCAGGTTCCATTTCTCTGTAAGGTCATGGATTTGTTTCTGTCGGGGGCCCAAAACAAAACAAAAAAAGCCTAACCTGCCCAGTCTGATGACAGCATTAGCGACGCCACCCTAATTTCTCAGGTTCAAAGGCCCTCCTCCTCTTTGCCTAAATCGCAGCAGTGGTGAAACGTAGGCAGTAACTGGTAGCTGAAACCCCGGCGACAATTCTGAATAGTTTACTATCTAAGGAGCTGTCGTGGTTTACTTGAGGACACATAAACTGCAGTCACAAGGGACAGTATCTAGAGAAGCATGACCCAGTTTCATATATGCTTGATCCTATTTCCTATAAAGGAAAATTAAACTCAGTGTTTGACAAAAATGTTTATTGAGAATATGAACGTCAGCCATGCTTTAACCACTGCGAGGGTTATACGTAATTGCCATGTTGCAGTCACTGATTACTGAAAGTTTGGTGAAAGCTCTACTAGACACACAAACATACACACGCACGCACATGTGCACACATACACACACACTGTATGTATGCGTACACATATACTTATATTCAGAAACAGATATTAGTTAGCCGGAAAGTCAATTATTAAGATAAAACAGAAGGCTCGTGTCACATTTTAAAATATTTTACGTACAAACTTCGCTTCTGCCCATCCGCTTTTTGGACTCCACATTTTTCCTTCACCGATCAAACCTAAAGCCAAGTGGGACAAAGGAGCCAGATCACCACTAGCGCCAACTGTTCCTTTCTCTGGAACCCAGGACAGACAAGATGCTGTCGAGGAAGAAAGTAAATGAAAATGATTAAATATTCAAACGTATTCCGGTTTCAGTTTCAATATAAATGAAATTGCATCACCATGCTACCATATTTTTTTAATTGATTTTCATCCTAACAGGCAATACACCTGTCAACATTGTTAACTCAATGGAACAAAAGACAGTGTTGTTGAAAGTTTGCTGATTTACAAGACATCACCTAACCGATTATAGAGTTTGTTGGACGTTTGGGCATTTACGAAATAATTTTACGTTCAGTAGCTTGCTTTTTAAATAAGTTTGGTTTAATAATAAATACAAAGAAGTTGAATAAGAAAGACAGAACACACAAGACAGAAATAAAGGGATACAAGAACGCCTACTCCAAATGACAAAGACTTGTAACTGCTGTCTCTCGCTTTGAAACCAAGACTAATCAAGGTTATGGATGAAGTTCCTCCTCTCCATAGTATAAGCTGGGGTAGCAGCGATGTGTTGTCCCTGTGTCATGATCTATTTCTTGACTTCCTTATTTAGTCTAAAGAAAAAGTAATACCAAAACGCTTAGAACAAAGCAGACTGAGAAGCTGCCAGAGCTGAAGAGTTGTGTTCTGTCTGCTAGTCAGAGCTTGCATCGAGATCAATTGCCAGCCAGGGCTTAGCACTTGGACTTTCCGGTCAAAACAAAAGGTTTTCAGGCTGCATTTCCTGATCCGAAGAGAAGGCCGTCAACTGTCCTCTCATGTGCGCCCCTCTATCCACGTAGTTGTCACAATTTGGGTCATATTTGGTGTATGTGACCCACCTTCGGCTTTAACAGAGAAAAGGAAGCACTGACTACTGTCACATAGCAGCTTAGTCTTATCCTACCGAAACCTGACATGTAAAATACAATCGTAACCATAAATTCAGTTAGGTGAACTCTAACACACACACACACAAAGAGTCCGACCATGTAAACTAAACGACTGACAGGGTTAACAAGATATTACCTATGAACACCCATTTGCGAATTATACAAAAGGCATTTTCCAGCTGCTTAAACTTCGCTTCTAAAACCAAAAGGTACAACGGATGATGAGATAACATTTTGATGAGATTAATAACAATACCAAAAAATCGCATCATCAACAATAAAAACAATTTAAAAAAATTGTTTACCTTTAAAAGCAGCAAGTTTGTCGATAAAAGATAGTAAAAACCATGGGTTGTTAACCTTTGGCTCCGCACTATGGATCTCTCAACCCTTCGGTCTTGATTCCATGATAGATAACGTAAATCTGGGAGAAATATGGCTTTTCTGCCTACCGCCCGACGTGAACCCGGACCACAAGGCGTTCGTCACCGGGTCGCCGCAAAGTCAGGTTTAACCAGCTACGCTAGCGAGCGGGTATAGTAATCTTTTAGAATGCATAGAGTTTACAAAATTAACTGCCAATGAATTAATTAATACCAACCTACCATTGAAAGCTGCGATCATCTTTTTTAAGGTTTCCAGGGACACTCCGCTATAACCTTTGGCTAGTACATTGATCCTCAAAGCCAACAGCATTTTAGTTCTCTCCGGAGACAAGGCATGTCCGACACCTGCAAGATGTCAACGGATTAGTTCAAGTATTCGTTTCATTACGTAGCCGTGCAATTCAGTTTTATCTTTGCATTCACCGGCTGTAAACTCCAGGGGAAAGTTCTGGTTGTTAATCTACTTCTAGACTAGTCTTGTTTCAGAACCTGGGTAGTGCATACACACCCGTTTTACATATCTGACTTATGTGTATGCGGACTGTTGGTTCCTAACCTCTCAGGCAGATGCACTCCTATTAAAAGGTAACATCCCTAATTAGTCTACTCTTACGACATGCATGTTAGGAGACAATGGGTCTATTCTTATATTTTTCCAGTGGGACCCTGGCATCCATATGCGTGGTTGTAATTATCGATCTTGGCAATTTTGGCAAATGCAAATTTATAATCCATTTACTTACTTCGGTAGTGTTACTATGCTACGTCTCTGGCTTAGGAACTGTAAAAGGGGATTCACAAACCCGACATACTAGGGTTAGAATCAGCTGTGCAGTGCAAGCTGCAGTTAATTACACATAGGGAATTTCAGAACGCTGCTGGAACTCTGTAGCCACAGAAGAAGGAACAATTGGGCTCAGGCATCTTGCTTCCCCACCCCCATTGTTTTAGAGGGCATTGAACTCCCTCACTAATTTTCTGACGGCGGTAATTGTGAGCCATCTCTTCCCCGCCCTAAACGATTTGAAGCGGGCTAACTGCCCTCTCTCACTCCAACCATTTATAGATTTCCTCTTTTTTTAAAGTATTATTAAAACATTATACATCATTAAAAATGTAATGATACTTTTTTTTAACCCTTCAACGCCTACTAAAATGTAATTATTATTATTGCGCACTTAAGCAAGGTTTAAACCCCTTGATCCTGCCTCTAGAAAAATTAGAACCACGTTTTTTCTTTGACGTGGCGCTCCTGTCTGTAGCCGCCTTTGATGATCCAAATGTGTACACCCTTATAATCCTACTTACCGCAATTTTTCTTTATACACACACACACATATATATATATATATATATATATATATATATATATATATATATATATATATATATATATATATATATATATATATATATATATATATATATATATCTTCAGATTTATATATGCATTGTATATATGTATATATATATATATATATATATATATATATATATATATATATATATATATATATATATATACATACATACAATGCATATATAAATCTGAAGATATACATGTGTGTGTGTGTGTGTGTGAATGTATGTGTGTGTCTGATTTTGAAACACAGCTGACGCTGAGGCTAACGAGTCACTCCTTTCGATTTCAAAATGCCGAGGCAAGTTAATTGGGCATATGTAGACATGAGTTGCCGTGAATGTCCTTAAAGTCAGACTTTTATCGACTACTTCAAGATCAGGTAGGAGGTGTCAGGTTGAGCGAGCTGGATTATACCATGACCATCTCCTTATGTGTCTAAACATGGACTGATGATAATGAAAGATATAAGATTAGGAATTTTGAGATCATATTGTCTTCTTCTTCTTCTTCTTCTTCTCCTTCTTCTTCTTCTTGTACTACTATTACTACTGCTGCTGCTGCTGCTACTATTACTACTACTACATTCACTAGCTGAAATCTTTTGCGGAAATCCTGGCTGTTTATCCATTTGGACTTTGGTTTTGTACCACAGCCAGAGTTTTGCATGTACATCAGTTTGACTGGCTTATTTGTGTGTAGTTGGTTGTTCCCTGCCACACGGGCAGATTCCTTCCGACTTCGAAGCAAGCTCCAAATTAATCGACACCTACGACATGCTTGTTTGAGGTAGGCAGTGGGTTTAATCACCGCCTTCTTCAGAACAGAGTCGGCCGTGGTTTATTCTGGTTGTCCCCACAGTGTGGCCCCGGCATTTACCCAGGGAGAGTATATTACCAAGCTAAACATATCTTCTACTGCTTTGATATTTTTTTGATGCAGTTTGTAAATGAACCAGGGAGAATGTGTTTTACGGCTTACCTACTGCTGCTTCGCCTTCAGCAATCCGTGCCCTACAGGTTAATTACAGCGGATATCATCCGCCTCCACTCATCTCTGGGACTGACCTTGAATGGCCTTCTCCTTCCAGTTGGAGACTCCAAGTGTATCTGATCTGCTTCAGTATTAAATCTCTACCATCATATCACTGATTGTAATTTTTGAACACAAAGTTCATTGGCTCGAGGTGTCCTTCTATCACTCTTCTATGAAGGAGTATATTTAAGACGACACAGAAGCACGTGCATTATTCAGCAAAATGACGGAGCCCATTAAAGATGACACTAGTGTATAGAGACCCTAAGTTTTCTGCGTTACTCGTGTCAGCTGTAATTTTATTCGTTTCTCTGGTTTCTAATCCATCGTTTCTCTGGTTTCTAATCCATATGTTATTTTAAACATAATTGTAAATGTATGTATTTAAACAAACCTGCTGCGTGAGATCGGATTAGATTCTCTTGGAGCTCTCTGCAAATGAGAAAAATTAAAGTTGAGAGACTTACATAACAAATCAAGGTGCTTTAAAGGTATATGTTTATGATAATCCGATAAACAGATAAACTTGCCTGTTCTGTGCCACTTGGTGGTTATGTATGACAAGATAGATGCTGTGAGGGCCCTTTCGGAGCGAGTGCACAGTGCGGAGGCACAGCCAGATCATTACGGCCTGCGGAGAATGGACATTAATAGACGCTCGACACTCAAGGGAAAGGCGAGACGGATATATAATCAGACAGTTACTGGTGCCATTGGAATTGGAACTCTTTGCTCACTGCTGAAGATGCGGACGGAGCGCTTATGGAGTGTCCCCAATGCTATGATGTTGATTTTTTATTCAACATTGTTTATGATACACCTAATGACATAACGAAACTTGATTTGAGCGATGAAAGAGCGATGAAGAGAGAGAATGGAGAGAACGAAAAGGGGAATATTGATACAAGGCTTCCAGGTCGCTACCAAGAATAAGAGATAGGAAAGTAATTATCAGCACAACCAAGCACAGATGGCGCAACTAGACGTATAAGCTGTCTTGTCCGTCAACATAAGACTGGCACTAATTGGCTTGGGCGCTGATGTATATATTGAAGGCGTGGACAAAAGAAGAATACAATGCGGACATGTCCGGATAGCCCAACTAATAACTCATATTGTGTTATAGCAACCATGCACATCAAATAATATAGAAGACATTAAAAAACGTTTGCAGAGATGTGTTTACCTAAATAAACAGATATAAGTTTATTAACTTCTCTTATCATGTCATTTAAAACACCTACACGCTGATTACATTTTCTCACAATAAATACACTTATGATTTCTGAACAGGTGTTGCAAATTCCAGTTGAAGGCATTCTACGTTTTCGCTTCATTAATGAAGACTATTATAGTGTGTTTCAAAAGATGTGGCCTCACACTTTCACAAATATCTCGAAAACTCCGTGCGAATCAACAATAATTTTTGCACCTGACCTTAGATTTCCCATGCCCTCGTGATTTATAATTTAAAGTTGCAAAGGTGCTGCTTTTTTTTTAAAGCAGTGAATTTCTTTGATCTTTGTTTGACAATAATTTAAAAAAAAATAGAATTGAGACATGCGGCGAGATTGTTTGGAAATCCATTCACAAATGCAGCGAAACAGGTCGATTATTTTAATAACATATCCCCGCATACAGTGAAAAATTGTGTTCATCTAAACTACGAGAGGCTAGTGCTGGCGATGACGACATGTGAGTGAAATACCCATGAGACCCGTGAAGTTTGATTATTACTCAATTAACTTCAAGCATGCTGACTGTTTGCTTTGAATCGTCAAGTAACTTCAAGCATGCTGACTGTTTGCTTTGAATCGTCAAGTAACTTCAAGCATGCTGACTGTTTGCTTTGAATCGGTGCCTATTTTTCGTAAATAACCGTAAGGCCATATGAAAAAAAAAAATAAAAAAACAATGTTTGTTTACATTAAAATTTTTAAATAAGATATGATTATTAGCATGCTGCATGCCGAATGTCAGCAACTGACACCGAGCTGTCACTCTGTTACAGCTATTTAAATTTAGGCACAACTTCTGAAACACACTATAAAAGTTTATGGTCAAGCACAAGAAAAAACAAATCAAGGTCAACATTTTTTTTTTTTTTACCTTTCCTGTAGCAACATACGGACGTGAGTCTTTGGCTATCTATATGGGCCTTTGAACCGAAATGCTACAGAAAGATTATCAGAATTTTTATTGTTTCCAAAATATTTTAGCGATATGAAGCGCCATGGCGGATTGAAAAGAATTGTAGCAGAAGGTATGACGCATCAATGTGTCAGTGGTTAAAGCAGGGCTGACTCTACGATCTAGAAAGAATCGCACATCCTGGAGCCCAACATAGTGTAAAATAGAGGTATAGAGGGAGGTAACTTCGAAGGTAAAGATGAGGTACCTGAAAGAAGAGGTGAACCGGATGGATTGCAAGACAGAGATAGCATGGTTGGTATCCTTGATGTAAGACGGAAGACCAACGACCAGGGGCTGCAGGATACGGTCGAGGAGCCCGGATATGAGTTTCGTGGGCCAAGCGTAGGCGGACACAATCGGTCTGCCTGGGTTGTCAGGTTTATGTATCTTGTGAAGCATAGAGAAGCCAGGCTTTCTCAGACAGTTATCCTCGACAAATAAAAGAGCTGGCCCGAGC
>CAJHNH020002446.1:983764-991264 GCA_905116865.2 Candidula unifasciata | reverse complement strand
TATCTAATTGTTGTTGACAACCTGCAGCATGTATATTATTATCAAATGTTAACTATAAATTATATACGTTATATGGGACCACTTTAAAATTGTCAGATAACATATTTATTTCCAGCTGTCTAAGGACACGCAACAGTTGTCCCTCGACAAAATCTGACGTCTCAATATGGGACGCAATTGGTCGTTATTTTAAAGCTCCACCCTGTCTGTAGTCGGGGGCCTTAATATAACCTAACGGTTGAACGGGGTTTCTGTAACCTCTCTGCGGCTGATCCTCATCCCCATGGTGGCATTTTGTGTCACCGGGTTTTTGTCGCTTGGTGGATGTCCTGGTGCGATTGAATCTTACTCACTCATGCAACAGAACAACATTGCAATTTAATATGTTATTTCAAACCCCCTCCATCCAAACAAAACAAAATAATAATAAAGAAATAGCCAGAGGATACATCGTCTATCTTTTTTATATTTAGGTGTGTACTACAAACTACTAAGGACACCAGACGTAAAAATGAATTTTGTGTGGAGCTTTGAGGATGTTGGAAACAACAAAGATGACGACGAACTGCATGAACTTTTGAGTATGATGTAAACGAGCGTTTAAATGGGTTGAAGATCAAGATTCAGTTGCTGTTGCAAAAGATGTGTCATATATTTGTAATAAATTATAAGACCCCTATACGTGCGAATCATTAAAACGATAAAATGAATTTACCTTAATGTTATAGAAACCTTTGCCAAGCCTGATCAAAAGGCTGTCTCCGTTGCCAGACAGACAGATGCTGATCAAGTCGTCTGGAGTTAGGCTGATTTGGTCATTTTCGTTTCATGCATATAAATTCGTATAAGAAGAAAATAAACTCAATCTGTTACTTTAGATTTTGTTCTAAAGAATCTTTTGAAGCATCATAACAGAGCACCATTATTTGGTAAAGAAAACTGACTCCCAAAACAATAAGTAACTTCACACAAAACAAAGTTTATATAACACTCAGTTTGCCTTTAATTTTGTAGCTATTTTCCTAAATTATAAGGGAAATAGCACTAGAACTAACTGACACTGAAGAAAATAGAATTTTCACTAATGTTTATTCTATTTATGCCAGCTGACTTTGCTTTCATTGTACCTTCCCGTGAGGTACATATTAGACATATCAAAGTGTGACTCTATAAATGACTGAAACACGTCTAATTCACAGCGTTATCTATCTAACCGGATAAATCGAATAAACACGTACTTTATATAAATGTGAGACTTCTAAAGCCGTAAATCATGTTGGCATGCCTGTAGACTACTGCTTGGCGGCCATATTCTTTTCAAACAAACGCTTAGTAACCTGGTAAATCTCGCAAATATACTATATTTTCTGGTTTCAGACCACGTTTTTAAATGAGCATGCTTGATATCAGACACAAAGAACTCGAAAGGAAGTTGAAATTGAGCAGTCTGCGTTTTGTCACCACCCACTCGCCCACTCACCTCACCATCCACCCTAGCTATTTTTCCATGGCTCCCTTACATTCTGTTTTTTAACCAGTTCTGCGCTCGGTTCGACTGATACGCCGTATAACAATCACCCTTACTGTCTCTATTTCATAGCTGACAGTAAGTGAGAAGCATCGTGTCTTGAGACCCTTGTCTTTACCTGATTGCATATATCGGCCGATCCATCCATCTACGAGTATAGCCATCATTTCGTCTATCTGTCTACCCCCCCCCCCCTCCCCCATCAATTGCGCTACCCACTCATCCATTCACCCCACCATCCACGATCTATCTATCTATCTATCTATCTATCTATCTATCTATCTATCTATCTATCTATCTATCTATCTATCTATCTATCTATCTATCTATCTATCTATCTATCTATCTATCTATCTATCTATCTATCTATCTATCTATCTATCTATCTATCTATCTATCTATCTATCTATCTATCTATCTATCTATCTATCTATCTATCTATCTATCTATCTATCTATCTATCTATCTATCTATCTATCTATCTATCTATCTATCTATCTATCTATCTATCTATCTATCTATCTATCTATCTATCTATCTATCTATCTATCTATCTATCTATCTATCTATCTATCTATCTATCTATCTATCTATCTATCTATCTATCTATCTATCTATCTATCTATCTATCTATCTATCTATCTATCTATCTATCTATCTATCTATCTATCTATCTATCTATCTATATCTATCTATCTATCTATCTATCTATCTATCTATCTATCTGTCTGTCTGTCTGTCTGTCTGTCTGTCTGTCTGTCTGTCTGTCTGTCTGTCTGTCTGTCTGTCTGTCTGTCTGTCTGTCTGTCTGTCTGTCTGTCTGTCTGTCTGTCTGTCTGTCTGTCTGTCTGTCTGTCTGTCTGTCTGTCTGTCTGTCTGTCTGTCTGTCTGTCTGTCTGTCTGTCTGTCTGTCTGTCTGTCTGTCTGTCTGTCTGTCTGTCTGTCTGTCTGTCTGTCTGTCTGTCTATCTTTCTATCTATTTACATTCGACATTTCTACATTTTACATCTCTCTACATTCGACATTTTGGGATGGTTGCTCAAAATCCAACTTAAAACGACTGTGTTCTCTAAAAAATCGCGCTTTATACCTAGTTTCGGATAGAAAACATACCGATAAAAATTATCTCTCTAGGCAGTTAAGAATTCTCCCATTTAAAAAGCGATTAATTTATTATAAAGCCAAATTTATTCATAAAATTTTAGCTCAGAACACTGCAGATTATCTTCTCCAGTTAATTCAAACCAACCCTAATACCAGCAAACGGCTAAATTTTTTGCATTTGCCGAAGCCTAGATTAGATCTATATAAAACAAGTTTGTCGTATTCTGTTGCTCATTTATGGAATCACCTCCCACTCGATCTGAAAAAAATATGAGTATGTACTCGTTTAACCGCAGCCTTTTAAAATTCATGCTTACTAGTGATTATAGGCAACCATAGATGTAGTTAATAGTTCACATGCATTATCATCTTACTTATATGTATTATATGTGTGTATTATGTGGGTGGGTGTGTGTGATTGTTAGTGTGTGTATATATGTGGATATATGTCTATATTTTTAGGTTTGAAGTATGTGTGTGTATTTATATATGTAAGTTGTAAGGATATGGGTGTATGTGTGATTGTATATGAGTGTGATTGTGTGTGTGTCTGTATTATGTATGTATGCATGTATGTATGTATGTATGTATGTATGTATGCAGGCATATATTAGTGAATGTTTGTATGAGGGTGTCTGTTTGTGTGATTATTTATGTCTGTATGCATGCATATGTGTGTATGTATGTTATGTGTGTGTATGCATGTATGTGTGTTTGTATGCATGTTGGTGGATGTATGTATGCACATGTATCTGTGTAAGTATGTGTGTGAATTTATGTGGGTTTGCAAGTATGTATGTATGTATGTTTGTAAGTATGTGAGTGTATGTTTGGATGTGTGTATGTATGGATGTGTGTCTGTGTGTGTGCGCATGTATGTCTATGTAAATAGATGTGTGTGTTTTATGTTTGTATGTGTATGTTGATGTATGTTATTATTATTATGCATGCAGATTTAGCCTATGTATATATGTATACATGTATACATGTGGATGTGTGTATGTGTGCGTATATGTATGTAGGTGCATGTATGTATTATGTAGGTCTGTATGTATGAGAATGTATGAATGTAAATGTAGCTGTGTAAGTATGTGATTGTATGTGTGTGTGTATATTTATGTATAATGTGGGTGTATGCAGGTATATGTAGCTGTGTAGGTATGTGTGTGTTTGTGTATTTATAAAAGCATGCAAGTATGCATGTGTGTGTGATTGTGTGTGTATGCATGTGTATATATGAAAGCATATTTGTGTATGTATGTATGTGTGTAAAGATGTGAGTTTATGTATAAATGTGTGTATGTATGTGTGAATATATGTATACATGTATGTGGGTGTATGTATTCATATAAGTGTAAATGTGTGGTTTTGGGCATATTTTGGTGTCTGTACATGTGATTGTAAATGTGTATATGCATGGGTGCATGTATAGATGTGTATGTATGGAATGTGTGTGTGCATGTATATCTATAAATGTAAGTGTGTGTGTTTTCTGTTTGTGCATCTATGTCTATGTATGTGTATGCTTGTATATGTATGTAGATGCATCTGTGTATGTATCATGTATGTCTGTATATGAGTTCGCATGTATGAGAACATAGGAGTATGTATACGTGTGTGTGTGAGTGTGTACGATTGTGTACACATGATGTGTGTATTGATGATGTGCATTATTGATAACAGGTATTGGTACTCTGAAAAATGAGTACTTAGAAGGGCCGAATGTCAGACGGACCTGCGCGCCCAATTTGTAACCCTTTGAAAAAAAAAGTTTGTTCTATCTATCTATCTATCTATCTATCTATCTATCTATCTATCTATCTATCTATCTATCTATCTATCTATCTATCTATCTATCTATCTATCTATCTATCTATCTATCTATCTATCTATCTATCTATCTATCTATCTATCTATCTATCTATCTATCTATCTATCTATCTATCTATCTATCTATCTATCTATCTATCTATCTATCTATCTATCTATCTATCTATCTATCTATCTATCTATCTATCTATCTATCTATCTATCTATCTATCTATCTATCTATCTATCTATCTATCTATCTATCTATCTATCTATCTATCTATCTATCTATCTATCTATCTATCTATCTATCTATCTATCTATCTATCTATCTATCTATCTATCTATCTATCTATCTATCTATCTATCTATCTATCTATCTATCTATCTATCTATCTATCTATCTATCTATCTATCTATCTATCTATCTATCTATCTATCTATCTATCTATCTATCTATCTATCTATCTATCTATCTATCTATCTATCTATCTATCTATCTATCTATCTATCTATCTATCTATCTATCTATCTATCTATCTATCTATCTATCTATCTATCTATCTATCTATCTATCTATCTATCTATCTTTATGTGCTGATGAAGGCTAATCGCCGCAAAGTCCTTTGTTTGTTTATTGTGATCGATTTTGTAAAGCTAACATAAACTATTTGTTGTTTTTTACCAACTTTTTCTCTTCCTGATAATTTTCTACTCCTTTTAAAAACAGTTTTATGACCGGTCAGCGGTAAATTAAAAACCTTAACTTGTCACGCGTCGATTGGGCCTGGTGGTTGTAACAAATTAGCGCGTGATGCGTTCCCTGGGACTCAAAGAGTTAAGCTGTAGGATTTCCCTCAATCTCGTGTGATGTGGTCGCCAAACAGAAATGAACCCTGCTGAATTACAAGTTAGGTCATATTATATAAACATTTGTGTATGTGATATGAGCTAGCGCGTAATTCAGTTACAATTTTCAAGACGTCCGTATATGAAGCATTTTTAACTCGCTGATGTCTATAGAATTATTCAGATTCCTGTCTTGTTGCACTTCCTACACCAAAATGCCCCGTCTTGTTTTAATCTGAAATTATTACATTTCATTGTCAGTTCATATTGTTGTCTTTCCTTGCTAGTATTTGATCCCGTTTCCGTCCAAACCTGCCATAGATAACACACTCAAAGTACTTAATGCCTGCTTATTCATAAAAAAATATATTAAATATGCGTTTACCTCTCTTCCTCCTTCTTGGAAGGTTGTTTCGCTGGATCTGTTTTGTAAAATGTTAAGGAACCAGTAAAATACAAATATTTGTTTTTGGTGGGTGTCTTAAGAGATATTATATTGATGAGTTCTGCAACGTAATGAACTCGAGTTTTATTTAATAATGGACTCATTTCGTCTTCTAACCAAACACAGTGGTGTATTTGGTACCTTTTTTTCTTCAATTCATAGACTGCATTAAAAAGTAGTCATAATTTTAAATATAAAATATAATGTGAAGTTCTGTATTTGACTAATTACTTGTAATTTTGTAACTGTAAAGGGGGAGGGGGGGGGGTTGAATGTGTCTAGATAATATAAAACATCTTACTCTACTGTATATTCATGTGTTGTTCTTAAAATTTCTCAGAAACTGGCCACATTGTAAGAAATAACATTTTTTTTTCTTTTTTAACTTCGGTGCCATGACTTTCAACAGATTTCGTTGTCCAGTTTAACGGGGAAAAAATTGCACATCATGCAATGGAATTGGTGATTAGACGGCGATGATTGCAAGAAGCGACGATAATGAAGTTGTTGTTGACGACTATGACGTTGATAATTTCTGTTACCAACTTCGCTCACATGGCTATACAGATTTCTGATGCTTTAATTATTTGACTTAGCAAACTTCCCTCTTTATAATAGCTTTTTAAAACAATCAGTAATTCGCAGCAATCAATTTAATGAGTTTGTTTTAAATTGAGATTTTAGTAAATTGAGAACTGTGTCATAAAAATAATTTAAAAAAAAAAAGGATACATCTTTTCCTCGACATAGACAATCTCTGCTGGCATCGACATAGGGCTTGATATGTCACTCTCTAGAACTTGATAACAAGAAACAGTGTTATGAATAAATTAGTAAGGTAATTGTTGACCATAAATTGCGCACGGACACACACACGCATATATATATATATATATATATATATATATATATATATATATATATATATATATATATATATATATATATATATGGGCGTGTGTGTGTGTGTGTGTGTGTGTGTGTGTGTGTTTTGGCCCTTTTACGACTTTCCAGACCATAGTGTTTTTTTATCATGTGAACAGGCTTGGGACTTACAGGCAATGGTGATGATAAGTGTGATTAGAAAAACCGTCTACGTTAAGAAAAGAATCTTCCGCAATTAGAGACTGATTTCAGAAACGTTGTTGTCTTCACATGTAACGGGTGAGCTTCTTCTCAGACGCTCAGCTCGCATCCTTTCTGCGGTCACCGTTATCCTTTATTCGTACTCCCTTCCTGATGTTCCCCTCCACACCACACGGTCCGTTACAATTTGTTGCCACGATCTACCTCAAAACCTGAATCATTCATGTGCCACTTACAAACATCTTTATATCATAGTAGATGTCGACCTCAAAATTTTCTACCCGTCTGTATTTCATCATAAAAGATGTCTTTATGGACTCTACCATCCTATATACTCTATGTGTGACCCAGCCATCTGAGTCTTCAAATACTGAGCATTAAAAAAAAAAAGCTGCCGCAATACATGCTCTGTCCAATACCCAGTGTTTGTGATCTTGTCTTGCTAATTGTTTCCATGTTTTCTTCTTAGACATCGCATGTGAAAGCTATTCAGCCGTCTCTTCTGGTGCTAACAAGTTGACCAAGTTTCACTGCCATAAAGCAGAGTGCTAAGAACACAAGTGATAGACAAGAGTTTTTGTTTTAATCGTGAGCGTTTAGTTCTCCCAAACTCTTTTTGTTAATCTGCTCACTGCGTGCGTGCGAGTGTGTGTGTGTGTGTGTGTGTGTGTGTGTGTGT